>CAUYON010196184.1:0-13953 GCA_963573935.1 Arctocebus calabarensis
AGCCCAAATGCCCATCGACCCACGAATGGATTAATAAATTGTGGTACATGTATACCATGGAATACTATGCAGCCTTAAAGAAAGATGGAGACTTTAGCTTTTTTGTGTTTACATGGATGGAGCTGGAACATATTCTTCTTATCAAAGTATCTCAAGAATGGAAGAAAAAGCATCCAATGTACTCAGCCCTAATATGAAGCTAATTTATAGCTTTCATATGAAGGCTAAAACCCAATTATAGTACAGGACAGGGAAAGGGGAAAGGGAGGAGAGGGGAGGGGGGAGGATGGGTAGAGGGAAGGCAGTTAGTGGGAACACACGGTGCATCTTAGCAGGGTACTGGTGAAACTTATTAAAGGTAGAGTATCAATGTCTTTATATAGTGATCAGGAAAATGCCATGAGGCTATCTGTACTAGTACGATCAAAATATTTCTGAATGTATGTGAATCGTGCCCTATGATTGCACCAATGTACATAATTATGATTCAATAAAATTATTTAAAAAAAAAGATATTGAATGTGTAATTTCTGATCAAAGATCAGATCAAAAGCTTAGTTGTGAAAATGAATCTTGAACTGTGATAGTCCATCTCGTCCTTAGAGACTGGAGAAGAAAAATGAGGTAGGAGCAAATGCAGAGGTTTATTCATAGATATGAGCAGGCATGGAGATTTGAGTGGATTTCCCTGTGAAGTAGAAAGCCAGATAGAGGCTAAAAAATTATAGCCCAGGAATAGATATGTGTATCTGATCTGTGTTATGGTTACTGAGAAGTACTACACAACTCGCTGAAGTTAAGGAAAATGAATTTGTTTGGATTTTCCTCTGCAGAACTACGTGAATGGCTTCAAAGAGCTTGAAAGTAAGAGCAGAGAGTGTGGATAGTTAATCCAAGGCAGCAGATGTAGCTTAAAAACAAAGAACAAAGGGAGGATGTAGTGCCGAGAGTGGCAAAGGGCAGTGAAGGGATTCACCCATGATTACAGGATGAACTAGATGAATAGCACACGGCTAACAGAAGAAAGGGTTTTCTGTGAAGGGGAAACAGTTCTCTATACCTTTCCCAATTTACTACAGAAAAGATCCAATCTTAAAAAAAAAAGAAAGATACCAGCCTGAAACTCGACAGTTTCTAAAGAAAATCATCCATAATGTTTTGAAGGAAAGTACAGGAGGTGAGTAGTTGAAGGGATTCACTCCTCCTTTATTCTCTCTTCCTCAACTTTTACTAAAGTCCTCATCTAAGTGCTAGATTTGCTGATAATGACAGACACATTAAGTGTGAATAATGATGAAATCCAAGCCACTAATGTAATTTGAGTGCCCTCGGGGGTCGGGTCAGGGAGAAAAAGATAACATTTCAATAAATTTCCAGCATGCATATATTATATCCAACAAAATTCTCTGTCTGTGAAGTCATTTTCCCACATAAATAGTCCAATAAATGGAAAATTACTAAAAATGCAAATATACGTGTAAATACTTAGGGAAAAGTTCTATATTAACTGTCTTCCTGGGGAGTTAGAATAATAGGTGGCTCAATTATTTACATATTTTTACATTTGAATATTCATACATTTGCATATTTGTGACTATTGGCTATCATTTCATAATTATTAATTTAAAAACAGTATTTTAAAAGTTATTTCTATTAGACTATAAATGTAGAAACCAATACTTTTGAAGCAGCAATAGCATATTATAATGGTTAAACATTTGACTTTTAATGTGAGAAGAAATTCATGGTTTTTCTTGCTGCTTATTTTTACTTGAGGCAGGTCACTTACCTTCTCTCAGTTGGGAGGATCTTATGAATCATGCATTCTCAACAGGATTTTAAGGAATAGTGAAAACAATCTCACTCTTTTATGTAGGAAGCACAGAGATGCATTTGGTATATAAAAACTATACAATATATTTATGATGTTAAAAATTTTTGGAGGAAGTTATTAAAAATTAGAAAATGGCTATGAGAGGGGGAGGTTGGCAATAACAAAAATGCTGAGAAATATTAGATAAATTCATATATCTATATTCGCTAACTGATAACAAGGTCATAATTATAAATATTAGTATATAGAGTTGACAAAACTTCTGACATATTTATAATATGTGATTCATAGCTATTTTCATTTAATTTTTATAAGAATTTTTAGAATAATCCAGAAAGCTTTCTCTTTATGCAGATTTGACCAACTGTGGATAGATAATATTTGGAAAAACAAAAAAAATTAAAGAATAACTATGACAAAGCTAATACAATGTCATAAAACATCACAATATAACAACTATTTATACAGCATTTAAATTGTATTAGATCTATAAGTAATTTAGAGATAATTTAAAGTATGTGAGAGGATATGTGTAGGTGGGGTGCAAAGGCTACAGTATATTATACGAGTCTTGAGCATCCTTAGAGTTTTGTATCCCTGGGGGTCCTGGAACAAATCCTCTGTGGATACTGAAAGACAACTGTTTTGACTTAAACCTGATCTGTGTTTCCCACAGATACAGAAATTTCATAATCACATTATCTTTTCTCTAGCCTATCTAATTGTAAGAATACAGTATATAATAAGTATAAACATACAGAACATGTGTTAAGTGTTTATGTTACGAATAATACTTTGGTCAGCATATCAGTAGTTAAGCTTTGAGAGAGTTAAAAGTTATAGACATATTTTGGCTGCATGGGATGGTCAGGGGACCCAACCCTTGCTTTGTTCAAAGGTCAATTACCTATTGTATTTCTCAAAATACTTAGAAAGCACTGGATATTTTTAGTACTGGTATAAAATTGGATTGGATATCTTTATTAGATTATATGAATTAATTATAATTTAATTACAAAATTTATTTGAGCTGGGCCCATAATTTGCTGACTATAATTTATAGATTTATTCAGGAATTACACATGGATATACTTTAACAACCCTCCCATTCATGCAAATGAAACAGCTAATGCTACTTTTGAAAATAAGTTATATTAAAGCCCCTTTGAGCAGAAAAATAATTTAATATTAGAAAGTCTCTCTATGTCTACTTTATTAATAAATGTCCTCATATGTCCACTACTGAGTTGGAGCATATGCTACACTTCAACAACGGCGTGAGATAAATGAGAAGTTAAAACCAGTGTGAGGGTCTGCTACACACCCACCTACTAGAATGACTAAAATAAAAATGACCCATACTAAACACGAGCAATCATATTTCTGTTCCGTGTATGCATTCAGGCATTTGATAGGGAGAATTGTTTTACAAATAACTCCAGTTACAATTGTAGAATGCTAAGAGTTGTGGGATCTTCAGATAAAAATCACAGTTCATATCTTGTGTGCGTTTGGCATTCTCTCAGTAATTCTTATTTATTATATATAAAATTGTCATAGACCATGTTAGAAAAAAACAAACAATAATCTACTGATCCTTTACTACCAACATTTTCTAGGGAGTCCTTGAGACCTACTGAAAGACACATGTGTGCAGGACACTGGAAAGCAATTACGGCAGACAGATGGGGCTGACGAATCCACTAACTGACGTGCTACCATGAATGACTAAGAAAGACATACATGTTCCATGGGGCTCCCTTAGTTACGTAGGCAGTGTATTTATTTGGCCCATTTACCATGTTCCTACAAACTTTCTCACTTTTAAAGGAATCTAAGTTGAGTGCATCATTTTGGCAAATCCAGTTTCTCAATGACTCAATCGATCTTCCTCACGAGTGATCATTAATAAAACGTGCATAATAGACTACAGGTTGTGTGAGATTATGGCATAGACCAACAGAAGAATGATATCAACAGTTCACTCCCAGAAGTGGAAATTCATTTCTTCTGCTTTCTGGACAAAAAAGGAAAACTAGTGCATCTTTAAACATAATTTACGTGCCAGCAAAAACAACTATCAAAATCTCAGAGAGTATCAGTAAAAGCCATGATCAGATTTCCCATCTTTCTAATAATCTCAAATGTATCTGAGTGTATCTTTTATTCTCTCAGCTAATTAAATGGGCAAAAATACTTGATTTCACTTTATGTGTGGTTTCAGTTTGAAATTAACTGCTTTGACTTGGAGAATACGATGAAAGATCCTAGGGATAAAAATGATACTAGTATAAAGATTATTTATTGAAGTGATATATCCTGCCATCTACTATACATATTCAGAGGTTGCCGTGTGATGAAGGATTCACTTAATTTTATTCATTTGCATTGTAATCACAATCATTCTCTTGGACAGACACTGCTTTAAACAATTAATTACCCTCTCACATTTAGACTGTCTTAATACAAACACACATGTGCATATGAATGGTTCAATTCAGTAATGATCACATGCAATGACCCATTTGTAAAAAGGGTTACTTGGATGACTATAGTTAACAATAATATATATTGTTAATATATAGTTGGAAACAGCTAAACAGAGAATATCAAATGTTCCCAACAAAGGTAAATGGTAAGTATGTGTGATGATGGAGCTAACTACCCCATTCTGATCATTATACATTATATATATATCAAAAAATCACCATATGCCTCCCAAATTAAGTACACTTATTATGTCAATTTAAAAATAAAATTAAAAATTGGGTTACATGCTCTTTGGAATCATGAACTCTGATGACCTGGAGGTTTTATGTCTGATAGCAAGATACTATCATCTGGAATTAAAGACTCCTTACGTCACTAAAAGAATAGTAAGAAAAGAGAGCTATGTGATCTTTTGAGTTCATTGGATTTATGTGTAGAGAGCAATGGACTCCATTTATTCATTATACTGCGTCTCTATCCATGAAAGTTATTTACATATATAATGGATGGATTGGAAATTATGAAGATGGAGATAAATTTTCAGCACTAGATAAGGGGAGTTGAAATAGATAAAAGCCTGTAAAAAGGGAATAGAAACATGGAGGTAGCAATGATGGAGGGAAATAATAAGATTACTGGCACTGTGAAAAACTTGGTAGTTGGTTCACTTTTAATGGTAGTTTTCTTTTGCTAGTCAGTGTAATATTTGAAAATTGTAAGAGCTATCTACTTCCAGTTTCTTAGCTTTTCTAAGAAGTTTTCTAGTGGTAATACCTTTGCCATTTGGTTCATAGAAAAAAATTGCAAAAATAATGGAACTGAAAGATATTACAAAACTATGTATTATCTATTCCATCTAAATAATGGAACTGAAAGATATTACAAAACTATGATGACTAATGGTCCCCAGCTAGTTCACAGGTCACGAACTGTGAAAATACATTCAATTTAATGGAATCCCTGTGAAAAATAGACACAAATTGAAGTTGTAATGTTATAATGAAGTCTAAGACTTCAAAAGTCTCTTCAAGGTTCTAAAATTTCTGTAACTTTCTGATCTAATAGCTGAAAATGACTTCAAAATTGCTGGTAGGACAATTCTACAAATTCAAGGCAACTTTCTAGGGAAATATCAGGAAGATCACCTCACCTAGAATAAATCAGTAGGTATTATTCATTTGGAAACATAATTTCAGGACAAAGAAAATCAGTATGATCATTCCTCTCAGAATTGCCCTTCTTTGTTAGGAGATCACTTGCATATGCTAACTATGAAGAATTCCTACTCATAACTGCTGCTGCTCACGTGATTCCTTCTCAAATTCTAGCATATTTGTTCCATTTTTTTAAATGATATGACTACAGCTCTAGCTTGGATCTGTCCAGGAAGTTAATGAGAACACTGATGACTAACATTTGAGAAAGAAAAAAGGTGGTAAAGCTGCTATGAGTCTTTGCTACTGTTATAATTTCCCAAAGACCAAGGATTGTATTGTTTCTTTATATTGTTTCCATTCCAAGCATATAGTCAACTGGATTACAGTAATTATTTTATACATTACAGAAAAAATTGGAAAGTGCAATGCATAATATAGAAGACTTGCTTTTTCAAGATTTCCTTAATAGAATATTGTAACTAAAAATCAGGAAGTCACTGGATTTAGGAATACATTCAGACATGGAAAATAATGCATGAAGGGATAGAACTTTAAAGAGAAGCAGCTTTACTAGTTGCTTCAATGTCCATATTTCCTGGAACAATTTTAATAGTTGATTTTAAAAATTGCCTTGTGTATAATTACTATTGCATGCCAATTTCCCACATAATATGTTCTGTGTTGAAAGAAAAAGAAAAAGCCTGATACAAAATGGAATTTTCCAAATAATTGAAGGCCAGTGGACAGATAGGAGAAGAAAATAAAGGATGAAAAGAAGAAGTATGTAAAGTGATATAAATGACACTTAAAAAAATGGGAAAAACTCTATAGGGAATGAGATGTGGAAAAAAATTAACAGTGAAGGAGCTTGAGTATATAATATCCAATCTTTGATATATTGTTTATATTCAGCTTAATATATGTATGTCCATGTGCATATTATATACTAGCAGAAACAGAGAAGGAGAGAAAGAGAAAATTATTTAAAAATTGGAAACAGTAATATTTGATCTCCTAATTTGGAATAAATCAATACTGATTTCTGAATGAGATAGACTTGCACTAAAAATGCAGAGTTATTACAATATTTTTACCTCAACTTTAGATTTTTATTTCATCTACCACTTTTACTTTAAAATTTGTAGGAAAAAGTTTATTTTCTAAGATGAGCTTGTGGCATAGAATTTATGCATATTTTGTACTGTGGTAGATAGGGAAGGATTGGGTGTCTTGGATTTAGAAAATCTTTCACTGGCTCATTCCTAATCTTAATTAGTTACTGGCTACACTTGCTTATTTCTACACTATCTTCTGTCTTTTCCACTCTGTTGCCTTTTAGTGACAAGCAGTGATGCTACATGCCTGCCCAGGGTTTTACTTGTCAAACTGAAGTCACAGAAAGCATAGCACCTTGTTTCGGATGAAGCTGGATAAGATAAATCTTGTTTTTTTCTTCTTACTGTTAACAGCTAGCTGCTTTTGAAAAAAAAAAAAACTATTTCAAACTGAAAGCATAAAATCTGAAAGGCTGCAACCACAGACAGTATGCAAAAGCTAAAGCCAAATCAATTACTGAACTGTGTTGGTATAATAATATGCTAAAGACACAAGGATTCTTTCTACCCTTTTTATTGCATGCAGGTCAAAGAAGGATAAAGTTAAATGATAGCCTTACTGGGAGAAGAAGGACTGCTGGCTATAAATGATTTGTGATTTTGGCACTGTATTGACCTTAAAGATCCATGGCAAAACAATAGCATCTTCAAAATGACATCTATTACTTTGTTAAAAAATGAGGAGGAAAGCACATCCTTCACAAGTGAAAATTCTGATAATATTAAAACTTCCATAAACATACAACTGGCATAACACATATAACTATTTCAATATTATACAATAGTATGTATTAATTGAATTTTATGATATTAGTTTGTGTTATATTTTAGATGATATAAAATATAGAGTTTTCAACTCAGCTTTCTGTCCCCTCTGTTTAAAATTTAGATGAGAATGCTGGCAATGAGATGCATAGGAAGCACTTTACAGCTAACATAGCATATTTACATAAATTAAATTATAACAATAAAGCTGACATAAGACTTCAAGTAAGGCTACAATTCAGAGAGATTGTCCAAGGTACCTCAGACACAAAATAAGAGTTGTGTAGGAAGTATTCAAGGGGTGAAGCTCTTTTCCTTATCCAAATTCCTTAAATAAAATTGTACTGTTGTTAAGTCAGTAATCATAAAATTATTCTCAATATTTTGCAATCTATTTTGGGAAATATTCACGTACATTTCCATTTAACTAGTGTATTTAGCTGAGTACGTATATCGTTTGACTAATCCATTTACCGAGACAGTTGATTAGGGTTTGGGGTCCGTTAACTAAATTTTTGTAGAGTTGGAGCCCACCAAACTCATAAGAATTTAGATTAATAAAAGTATTTGATTTGCATTTATATATATATACATATATATATATATATATACACACACATTTAGTTATTAGAAAAATATTTCTTAAATACAGGGTGGCCATAAAGTTCATATGCATTTTAAACTGCACACAAACTTTATGGCCACCCTGTATTAAGTAATAGCCACAATATTGGACAAAGACGTAGCAACAATGATCATGAAAGGATTACTTCTGCTATCATGTAGCAAAAAGGTGTATGGAAGTAAATATAAAGAAAACACAATTTTTAATTGGCATTACAGTGAAGGAGCAGTAGAAAGGATGTCAGACTTGTAGCAGCCCGTATAGCCTATGGCTGGGAGGAGTGAGAGTTATAAGAAATACCTGTATAGCTCAATAATGGAACACCTTGGTGGAAAGGGCATGGAGAGGGAGTTAGCTCTCCTAACGAGCATGAGAGCTCGTGAGGTGAGAGCAGTGGTGAACTGGCAGTCTGGTGTTGAGACACACGGTATTAGCCTTGTATTAGGCTGGAGGAGAAGGCAGTCGGGAGCATGTACATTCTATCACGGACCTGCTTACTCTGACTGTCTCCTCTCCTGCCTGCAGAACGCCAGCACGGCGTCTCTCTGCTGAAGATTACCAAGCTCTGCAAAAGACTGATATCTATCTTTCTAAGAAAACAGCTTTACTCTCTCTAAGACTCTCTCTCTCTCTCTAGCTGAAGTAGATAGCCCTCAGGCACCTGAGAGAAACTGTACCCGAGCAAGGTAACTTAGCTGTCCGTGTCCAGAACCTAGTTAAGCCAGCCCGAGACCTGGCCAGTCCAGGGCCTTGTCAAGAAGTGTCAGAAGTGACATGTGACACAGACTGTAGGATGCTGTAAGAGACAGATCATGACTAAAAGATTAAATGACAGCTCTTCCCAGGTCTATCCTAATATTAGCCATGGTGAGGCAATATATACCTTAGAAATCAGTGCAGGGTCACATTTAGAACAGAATCCAAGGAGAATGATCACGTAATGTGTGATGGGAAAGGATGTGAGAAGACCTTAAAGGTGTCTATTGCAGGAATTTAGGTAGGATGGGATTTTAATTTAGATTAGGAAATCGGCAGGACGATTGGTATAAACTAGACAGCTGTGAGAAATAGTAAAGAGTTTCGGCTAGTACTTGATAATTGCAATTAAGAAGTGAAGGGGAGGAAGTGGCAACAGATAACAACCAAGGTTGTATCATTTATGAAGGTTGTAAAAATGTTTTGTCACAAAAAGGGGATGGATAACTACAAGATGACTGTATACTTTATTTCCCACTTGGTTTAAGATATATAAGTGTAGCAAACAAAATTTTTCTTTTCACCTGCAGTCTGTGGAGGGGGCAAAAATCACCTAAAGTAGCGTATGTATGGGGAATCTATTATATGTGCAAAGAGAAAAGTATCTAGGTGAGTTAGTAGCTATAAAAGAGGAGTTAATAGAAGGGTGGGGGGAAACAATGTTGACCTAAGCCTGCATTGCCTATGTTATTTTGGCCACTAGGGATAGGAGATAGGTACACAGTTAATGTGTGACTACAGAGACTTCACTGAGGATGTACTAGTAGGGATTCTCAGGGATGGAGCCCGCAGACTTGTAATGAGTTCATGATGAGCAAGAAATATTGCAAATGAAATACTAGTATTCCTGTCCATGATACCTCATGAGAGTATTTGAAGAGGAATTTGGTAATGATTTGTGCCAAAGAGACAAGAAGACAAAAGGAAAAATTTGAGCATTTTTCTGACTTGCTTGGTCAAAGTCAATGCCAATGAATGAGTGACATAGTAAAGTCTAAGAAATTTCTTCTTAGACATGACATTCTGCCCACAATAATATTAGCTAGAAAATCAGTTTCATTCTCCAAGTGGATTTATATGGAAGTTGAGCACCTGCAAAGCAAGCTTTTTTAAGGTGATTCAACTGCAAAGTGGCTGAGCTACATTCACACCAGAATTCCTTGGCCTCAATATACTACAGTGTCACCAACGATATTCAAATTATTATTTTTTAATTTTATTTTAAACATAGTGACATTGAAGGTGAAGATATCATTAAAACTAACTTGCTACCAAATTAAGTATTTTTTTTAAAAAACACAGAAATTACAACCAAAAAACAAAACAAAACAAAAGAAAAACACCTAAAAGCTTGAGGCACACACACACACAAAAGATAGCCAGACTGTTCTGCTGTCATTTAACATCTATTTAATGAAAATGTTTTTGAGATTGTTTCGTGTTTCTATGGGTTTCTAATTCATAAATTCTTTCTTAGTTAAAATAAATAGTGAAATACTACAACAGATTATAACCCAAGAATGAGGTACCTACGGGACAATCTCAGGAGCTCAATTCAATTTAACTAATTTTGAAACCATGTGGGAAAATTGTGTGAATTATTTTAATTTGAAAGTCATTTTTTTTAGATTTGTTCTAGAAAATATGCAATCACTCAGTACACTGCTCTTCAAAACATGCCAGAGTAATTTTTGTACATACAGCAAATTTCAATTGTAAATCAGAGGTATTTTGTTTTGGAGAACTAAATGTAGAAAAGTATTGCTTGTGTTCTTTGTTAAGTTGGTCAAGAAGAGGAAAACTACAGTACAAAGAGCATTTGTTCATTTAAAATGTCTATAAATTAAGTGGAAAACTATTACTTCCATCTTCCTGGTCTGACTTCAAAGTGAGTAATTACATTTTTGCTTTTTTATTGTTTCTTTTTAACTTCACTGTAGCTTTTTTTCTCTATTCTCCTATTAAACTACAGTGCAGAGTTCATAAGCATAATGTGAGGCAGCAATTATTTATAAACTCCACAGAGAGGTGAGGCAAGGAGGATGAGAAGGGGATGGACTTTTTACTTTCTTTTTTTGATTCTGTGCATACTGTATGATTCACTCATTACATAATTTATAAACAAACAAAAGTTCCATTGTGTCTGCAATGTCATTTTCCCTATGTTATTACTTTTGGTCTGAAGACTTTAGCTTTAGTAAAAGGATATATAATGCAAGGCATCTTCAATAAAATTATCAAATATATATACATATGTAATTCCATAAACTGTCAGGCAACCAAATTATTAAATAAATCACAATATGTTCTTATTGTAAGACAACATATTAAGACTTTAGCATGTAGGAGCTGCTTAACTATAAATATTGGGAAACCTTGTATTCATGGACATGATTTTTTTCTTTAATGCAGATAGTAGTGAATTTGAAAACCTTAGCCATCTTCAATCCACTAAATGATTTGTGATATTGTAACATCATTCTATAAACATGTCAAGGGTAAAATGACATGTACGCCTATGTCAATGAAATATAATGGTTGTGTACACCAAAAATATGTATAGGAAAAATATTCATAGCAACAACGAAGCTATTATTAAATGGAATAGAAATAAAAGAACGCAGATTATAAAATTCCATTGATATACAAGTCAAAAAGAGACAATATTAATTTAAAGTGTTACTACGTGTAAAGAGGAGATGGTGATTGTGAGAAGGCTTGAGGGGAGTTGCTGGAACTCCAATTAATGTTTTTAAATATACATATATGTATATAGGTATACATATACATATATATATATAAAAGCATTTGGTATTTAGTTACATGGCTCTGTTTGCTGGGTAAAATTTATTTATATAAATATGATTTGTGATATTTTATGTACATGTTAGTAACAATGGCATAGTGATTAAAATTATCATTATGTTCAGTAATGCAAGCCTATCCACTTGTTAAAAATTCCCCATCCCTACTTTATTTTATTTGTGTTAATAATTGTAGCTTGAATTCCATGAATTTCCTCAGGGGTGACAAGGCATCTTTACTTCTTATTCAGCATAGTGTTTATCAGAGAAAAAGTAACTCAATGCCTGTTTTTTAAATGCAGACATATAAATATTTAAACAAGAAAAAAATTAAGAAACAAATAGAGTTTTGATATGGAGTCTAGAATTTCATAAATTTAAAAAAGAAAATGAACTATAATGCCACTCAGAAAACCGGAGTGGCATTATAGTTTTCTACAGAAATGTGTCAAACAAGAGAAAGGCGTCATATGAGAACCAACAGCAGGGAAGAGGGGAGAGAATTGGGAAAAGAATCCCAGGAGTTTAATAGAACAGATCTCTGGGACCAGATAGTCCAGGAAAATGTTCCAATACACCTCAGTTGGCCATATGGATACCTCTAGAATAAACATGATATAGGTTTGAAAATGATTGAATTCGTGGAGAACTTTCAGTTTTCAAATCTTCAGGTTTAATTCCACCATTCAAATAAGGTCTCAAATACAAGAACTGTGTTACATGGTAGGTTTTATTATAGGTTCCCTTATTATTGTTTATATGAGGAGTTTATTGAATTATATCTATAGACATTTCTTTCAAGCCCTTTTTCAAAATGAAAAAATGAGAGGGATGTTTTGTGAAAAGTGAGAGAAAAAATTTCTAGAGAATTCTTCATCCAAGTCAGTTCTCATGGCCTATCCCCAATAAGTTCTACTGAGCCACAGATTCTCTGTATTCTTTTAATAACCAATGTAATTACCTGTAGGGATTTTCATACTATACTTAATATAAATTCTTATTAATATCACCAAATTTCAAGTTCCTGGAGAAGAGCCATAGGTACACTTAAATTACTACTGTCGCCTCTGCTCCTGGCATTGTGTGGAAGATATAGATCATACTTATAAATTTTGTTAACACAGTGCTATTTTGTGTTAAACGTAAAATCATAGTGATAAAATCTATAAACTTCAATTATCATATACTTTCTATTTATGAAGGGAAAATGCTATATTTATTTATATTATTTTAAAAGTGAGTTTTATTTTATCAACAGTATCTCAACAAATATGATAACCTGAGGATCACATTTCAGTTGCTATGTAAATGGTGAAGACTTATCATCTAATGCACTCAAGGCATCATCATGAAATGGTAAATATTAATGCATAGCTCATTGAAAATATGTGGATGAGAAAAGCTAAGCAAATTCAGTCTGCCAAATAATTTATAATGTTGTAGCATAATTCTATAAATACCCTAAAACTAAATATATGGATAGCTATGCATTAGCAAATCACTCTTGGTTATGTACTAAGCAAAAATCTATACATAGTGTACCACAAAATGTGTACATGAATTTCATAGCAAAAGATTTATGAGAGCTTGACTACAATAGGAGAATAGAAGAACACATGCTTGTTCAGCCTAGACCAAGGTGATTCCCTCTGTCATGGTTCTGTGTGCTTTCTTTCCTTAATTATTTACTGGCTTCAACATATATTTGTCCTTGTACACTTTGGCCTAATCATTATTTATCATCAGATTAACCATAATTTTATCAAAGAGTGATTAAGGATAGGATCTGAAGTCAAACTTCTTAGGTTTAAATTTTATCTAGTGACCTTCAGTGCATACCAGCTGTTTAAATTTAACATCTGTGCCTAATGCTTTTCATATGCAAAATGAGAGAGAATAATGGTACTAGAATGCCTATGAGAGGTGAATGAGATGATAGTTGTGTTGCACTTAGAACAATACTGCCTGTAGTAGGTGCTCAGTACAATATGTAGGAACATGTAAGAGACATTGTGGGTTTGGCTCCAGAACTCCTCAGGAAAGTGAATGTGGCAATAAAGCAGGTCACACAATTTTTTTCGTATCCCAGTGCATGTGAATGTTATGTTTGTACTGTACACTGTAAAAGGAGAAAGATTTATGCGACCTGAAGAGAAATCAGAGTGTTGTATATACTGTATACTATAATCTATTAAGCGTACAATAACATTATGTCTAAAAACATACATAACTTAATTAAAAATATTTTATTGCTAAAAGTGCTAATGATCATTGGAGACTTCAATAGTTATAAACTTTAGCTGGGAAACAGTCTTGTCTAAACCTCAATGGTTCATGACTGATCAAGGTGATGGTTTCTGAAGGTTGGGATGGCTGTGACCATTTCTTTCCTTTTTTTTTTTTTTTT
>CAUYON010196186.1:0-11153 GCA_963573935.1 Arctocebus calabarensis
TTCTGGATACTCTGAGCTCCTCATTGCCAAGGAAACCATCAGGTAAAGAAGGGGGTTAACTGCACTGGTCAGAGTTATTGGACTTGTCCATTAAGGAGAAAATGACGTCCTATGAGCCAAAGAGGGTAAGGAGGAATATACGCTGCTTGGCCACTTCCTGGGTAGATTCATCTCCAGGACTGAGACAGCGAAGCCGCGAGAAAGGCCGCGGGGAGCCAGCGGGAGGTGGAAAACGTCAGTCCTGACCCACCGCCCACCGCGCCGGCGCAACCCAAACCCCCTCTCACTGATGTTTTAATCTTCATTTCTAGTTAATTCGCACTTCCCTGGTTTTTTTTCCCTGTGTTGATCTCTTATTTATTTATTTATTTGTTTTTGAGACAGAGTCTCCCTATTTCACCCTTCGTAGAGTGCCTTCACGTCACACATCACAGCAACCTCAAACTCTTGGGCTTAAGCGATTCTCTTGCCTCAGCCTCCCAGGTAGCTGGGACTCCAGGCACCCACTACAATGCCTGGCTAGTTTTTGTTACAGTTGACATTGTTGTTTAGCTGGGCCGGGTCAGGTTCGAATCTGCCAGCCCCGGTGTCTGTGGCTGGCGTGTAATCACTGTCCTACGGACACCGAGCCTGTTGATCTCTTTTATAGCCTGCCTTTTTATATGGCATTCAGTGGGGACGCTGTATTCCTTTACTCCATATAGTAAATCACTTTGCTGTGTCACCTGTGAATAGTTTGTTCTTTTCCTATGGTTGGTCATGCCAGTTTTATCTGACATTGAGATCCCTTGAGCAGCAAGGATCTGTCTGTATTCCTTCTATTTTGTTCCTACTCTTGTGCCAACAGCATACTGTCTGTATTAGTAAGGTTTTGTAATTTGTCTTGGTATCTGGTAGGATATGACTTTCCTCTTCACCATTTTTTTTTTTGAGATAGAGTCTCACTATGTCACCCTCAGGAGAGTGCCCTGGCCTCACAGCTCACAGCAGCCTCAAACTCCTGGGCTCAAGTGATTCTCTTGCCTGAGCTTCCCAAGTAGCAGGGACTACAGGCACCTGCCACAACGCCAGGCTATTCACCATTGTTATTATTATTATTTTTTTTTTTGTAGAGACAGAGTCTCACTTTATCGCCCTCGGTAGAGTGCCGTGGCATCGCACAGCTCACAGCAACCTCCAGCTCCTGGACTTGGGCGATTCTCTTGCCTCAGCCTCCCGAGTAGCTGGGACTACAGGTGCCCGCCACAATGCCCAGCTATTTTTCTGTTTTGCAGTTCAGCCGAGGCCAGGTTTGAACTCAACACCTTTGGTATATAGGGCTGGCACCCTACTCGATGAGCCATAGGCACCGCCCTCACCATTATTTTTTAAAGGTGATTTCATTACCCAGAGACATTTATTAAAAGGAGGAAATTTGATATATATTTTTGGAGGCAAAGTTGTACTTTTGGCACCTTTTTCTCCTGAGGTTTTAAATTTCAATATATTTAAATCTGACAATATCTCCCCCATTGGCTACTAGGTTTTGCATCTCTTTTAGGAAGATCTCCCCCCTTCAGTATTACATAAATGTACTCTCATGTTCATTTTAAATCATCTGCAGTTTTATTTTAGTGGTTATGTATTTAATCTATCTAGAATTTATTCTGGGGTCATTGGAAGTCAGAGTCTAACTGTTTTATTTAGAATGATGAGTAGTTTTCCAGTAACGAATAGTCCATCCTTTCCCCACTGATCTGAAATACTTCCCTTATTGTATACTGACATTCCACATATAGTGGGCTGCTGCTAGGCTCTGCTTAGTTTATGAAAGGTCCCGGAATTCAGAGTTTGTTAGCAAAGAAGGGAAAGCGTAAGGTGCATTTGAGCAGGAGACCAAGAGGTTGAATGGGGGGTCACAAAGCTCAGTGGCCGTGAGAGCCAGAGAGGAGGCTGAGGGACAGATGATGGCGAGGGGTGAGAAGGAAGGGACAGGCACCTAAGGCCTCTTGGGTGAGGAGACATCCTGGCCGGGTCCACAGGGGAGAAGTGTCAGCTGAGCTGCTGAGAGGAACATACCTTTCTGGTTATCTGAGGCCAAGAGGCTGCTGGGAGAGGCAGCTCCTGGTCACCCTATTAGTGAGAATCAGTTAACATGCCTGTGCAGAAACAGCTGCCAGGCTGGGACCGAGCAGGCTGGGGTCTCTGAGGAGATCGCGGGGCTCCCTGCTCATGGGGAGGAGCAGGCGCTGGGTGGAAAGGAACCCAATTCCCTCATCTTTTTGCAGAGACAGCTTTAGAATTTCCATACAGAAGAGACACGGTAGGGATTGGAAGGGGACCTCGGGACCTGACGCGGAGCAGCAATTGTCGGCTCCCACTGTGTTTTCAGCACCCCTGCTCTGTCGTAGGGATGTCGCTCTCTACCTGACACCCCTTATCACCTTCTCAGCCCACGTCCAGGCTCCCCACAGAGTCCTCTGCTCCCCTCCTGCCCCACCTAGTGTCTACTTCGGACAATCTACGCTTGAATTCAGCCCCCTCTTCTCCCTTCCCCAGATAATAAATCCGTTGTTGTTTCCTTCTAGACCCCACTCTGTGCAGTGAGCAAGTGGTCAGTAAATACTTACTAGTAGGTTGGTGTGTTTTGTTCAAGATTGCACCGAGCCCCACCTGGGTCAGAGGCACCACAGAGGATGCGCTGAGGAAGAAGCTTCCACCTCACCTCCCATTAGCCTCCTACTCAATTTGATTTAATTCAGCTAAAATGACTAAGTCGAGGCCCTGCTCTTGACAAGTGGATGGACAGTCAGGAGATATAAGGATCGGAGACCTAGATTTCCAGGCACTGCTGAGAATGGATGGCAGCCCTGAGATGCTACAGAATATTCCCCAGGACTAGGAGGGTTTGTGGCTGAGCTTCAGTGGCAAGAGGAACAAATACCAGACCTTGAGGAATTCCCTGGGGTTTTGAGCTCATCCTGGGCCTACTTGACTGGGAGAAGTGGAACATTGAGGGAATGGGAAGACAGATGAGACCCCATGACTTCCAGGACAGTGCAGTATTGTGGGTTGGGTTGCTACAGCAATTTTTTTTTTTTTTTTTTTTTTTGAGACAGAGCCTCAAGCTGTTGCTCTAGGTTGAGTCACAGCTCACAGCAACCTCTAACTCTCGGGCTCAAGCGAGTCTCCTGCCTCCGCCTCCCAAGTAGCTGGGACTACAGGCGCCCGCCACAACGCCTGGCTATTTTTTGGTTGCAGCTGTCATTCTTTTCTGGCGGGCCCGGGCTGGATTTGAACCCGCCAGCTCAGGTGTATGTGGCTGGTGCCTTAGCCGCTTGAGCCACAGGCACTGAGCCACTACAGCAATTTTTGAAATTAGCTCATACTGTTCTGGCTTCTTTCATTTCCTAACTTCCCAGCCTATTTCCCATATCCTAGCTGGGTCCCACCTCACCTCCTAATTGGCCCCCTGCTTCAGCAGGAATCACCGTTACCCTCTTAAAGTTTATCTTTGATCATGTCACTCCCCTGTTTAAAAAAACCATCAGTGGCTGGCCACCGCTAGAGAATAGCGCAGATTTAAAGCATGGCCTTCTGAGGCCATGATAATTGGGCCCAAATCTTTCTTGATTTGTTCCTTTGCAAAGCCTCCCTTCTCTCAGCCCAGCTTCTTCCACCCCTGCGTCCCACTTTCCGCCCCCTGTCTCCTCCCACACAACTCACTGCTCAGTCTCCAGACCACTGGCATACCTAAGCATACCCTGCTTTCTGGCCTCTCTGCCCTTGCCCATGATTTTCCTTCCTCCTAGGATACTGTTCCCTGCAGTCATTAGATGTTGAAATCCTGTCCTTCCTCTAAACAACAATTCAGATGCCATCCTCCTCTACGAAGCCTTTCTGGATCACTCTTTTATCCCCAGCTGGCACCCACTTTCCATCATCTGTGTCCCCTAGCCAGCTGTTAGTTGTGTGCCAGACCTTCACAAATATGAAAGAGTTATAGTGATCCTTCTAAGATGCCCCTGTCACTACAGGGAGACTGGGGCCTCTGAGCCTCTCAGGGGTTCGATGCATTTGTCTCCCCACGCAGACTGTCAGCAACAACAACTTCTTAGTAGGATGTATATAGTGGGTGCTTACTATGTGCGTGAACTCAACTGAATTGTGGAGTCTGCTAAGGGTTGTAGGTTTGAGTCTGTGTCCTTAGCACTGGGGTAAAGGGCAAGGAAGAAAGCTGGCAGGGCCCCTGGAGGCCCGGGCACATGAAGAGATCTTGCAGATCTCACCAACCAGGATCCATCCCTGCATTTGGGCCCAGTCCACCCTGTGTTCAGATCTCACCCTCAGTTCTATAAAATTACTTCTATCTGTGGTCCAGAAAAGCCGGTTGCAGGGCCCCAGGCAATAGCTTGGGCAGGAAACTCCCACTGCAGAGTCGAGCAACCGAACATGAGAAGCCGCCTTGTCAGGCCCCCGAGTGAGCCAGCCACCAGGCCAGAGATAGGAATCATCTGGGTGGGGCGGGCACATCCTTCAAGCTGCCTGGGAGCAGGCAGGGCTGGACACACCCTCCCTCCATCCTGGCCTCCCGGGTGGGGGGCAGGGGCCATTGCCCTCAACCATCTTCTCACCAAGGATTCAGGAAATTATTTCCTTTCTTCACCCTCTAAATTTGGGGGCCCTGACCATGGTCCCTGCCTCCTGTGAGGTCCCTGCCTGCACTTCCTCAGATACCAAGCGTGGAAGGTCCCCATCCTCCCAGGGGGGCATTTATACATCATGATCCCTACAAGCTGATGAGACAAGGCTTTTTCAAATCATGGCCGGCCTCATCCTAGAGCTGTGTGGGTCCAGCATCCTTTTCTTACCACCTGCTATCCCCCCCTTGGGTGGCCTGGTCATTCTGAGTTTCTGAGGGCTGCAGACTGCTGACCCCAAGGGCGAGAGCCCCTGCTGGACCTTGAATTTCCAAGATCTGAAGACTTCTGGTTCCCTGGTAGTAAGAGAGTAGACCCGGTACCCATCTCTCTACACACCTTAACCACTCCTAGGACAATCCCAGCCACTGCTGGCCAGGAGGGTGGAGCTCTGAGTCAGAGTATAAGTTCCTGATCTTGCCACCCAGCTAGAGAGTTGCCGCCATGCTCCAGAGGCAGATGCCTGCCTGGATGCCCCACCACCTGACAGACCCATATCGAGCAGAAGACAGCAGGCCCTCGGCCAACTGTGCATTGAAGGTGAGGGAGCAGTGCTGGGCGACCGGGGCCAAAGGCTGAGGGCCAGGGAGGCATGGCCAGGAGGCAAGGGGCGGGAGTGGAGGGCTAAGGACAGGAGACAGACCTCAGAGAGGACCAGTGGACATTGCGTGCTCCAGGGATCTTGGCTTGGGCAGCCTCTAGCTAGCACCTGGCGTGCAGGGCTCCTGGATGGATGACCTAGCTGAGAGTACCATCAAGCCCCACAAGGTACACACAGTGGCTCAGGGCCATCTGGGGCCAGGCAGGCACCCTGGGTGGACAATGTTCAGTACTGCCAGGGGATCCACATTGGGCCAGTCCTTAGTGACAAGCAGGCATTAACCCTGTAATAGCCTAAACTCTTATGCTGTGTGAGTGTATGGTATGGTGTGTAGTGACAACCAGTGGCATTGCCAATCTGTCACTATCAGTGTCAAAGCCACCCACCTGGGTTTATAGTCAAGGCTGAAGCAGTTGGGAGCTGAGTGCTCCAGGAGTTCTTCTGTGAACTGTGCCTGTCACTGTCCGGACCTGGAGGACCTGTCACTCAGTGCTAGAATTTCTTGCCCTGACCACTTACCTAGCCTGGGTGATAAAAAGGAAAACAGCCATCATGGCTCCTCCCAGGTCATCCCTGGTCTAAGATACGTTCTGAGGTCCCATCATACCCCATCCCGGTGGTCTCCTTTTAGGGAGGGCCCACACACCCTGGAAGGGAGCACCAGACTGGCCTAAGCCCCGGCACAGGTGTTGCAAGAAACTGGTAGCTACGCCCAGCTCCTCAAGAAGGAGGAGGTGGCATCACCTGCCGGGCCTGCCCTGAGAAGCCCTGGGGAGGAGAGTTCCTGCGGGCTTCCCAGGATCTGCCTTCCCCTCTCTCTAGGCACCCTAGACCTCATGGGAGGGTCTGGTGAGGTTGTGTCTGGCCCAGAGGTGGGCTTCAGACCCACCACCACAGAGACATAGTTGTCAGACACCCATCCAGGAACCTGACCCCGGATTGCTTCTATGACCAAATATTCTTATGACTGATTTGTGGTAACAGCTAGGCTCTTGGGGGTATGGAGAGAGCTCCAGCTTGGGAGCTGAGGGCTTTTACTCCGGCCTCTGCATCCAATCTGACTGGTGCATGAGCCTGACCAGGCTACTAGCTGGTGTGCGGATTGGTTCTGACGGCCACCTCTGGATGATAGGGCACACCAGCCCTCGTGTGGGGCAACTTGGAGACCTGTGCTGAGCTCCTGCCGCTCCTGAGCTGCATGAACCTGGGTGAGATGTAATCTCTCTAAATGCAATCTTCTCCTCTGTATTTTATTTATTTATTTATTTATTGTAGAGACAGAGTCTCAGTTTATCGCCCTCGGTAGAGTGCCGTGGCATCACACAGCTCACAGCAACCCCTCACTCCTGGGCTTAGGAGATTCTCTTGCCTCTGCCTCCCGAGTAGCTGGGACTACAAGCACCCGCCACAGTGCCTGGCTATTCTTTTGTTGCAGTTTGGCTGGGGCTGGGTTCGAACCCGCCACCCTTGGTACATGGGGCCGGCGCCCTACCTACTGAGCCTCATTCGCCGCCCCTTCTCCTCTGTAAAGCAGGGATACCAGTGTCTTCCTCGCAGTGGTTGGAGGGATAGATGAGAGCACACGCGAAGCACCCAGTGCAGTCAGGGCCTAGCACACCAGAGAAGAGTAATGCATCCAGTTCCTCACTCCCATCCCGCCAATAGACAGATCCATCAAATTGGGGGTGGGAAAAGAGGCACCACTGGATTGCACGTTAGCCAGTCTTGAGACTCAAGGGGCTACCTCCCAAGTGGGTCTCAAGGGGAGTGCGGAGCCCAAGGCCAGGGACGATACTGGGACATATTCGCCTGCAGCCTGAGCAGCAGGGTCCTCTCTCCCACATGGCTTCCCAGAAGCCTGCCGTCCAACCTGTCCTCCTGGCACTGCTGTACTGGTTGTTAGAAGTGACTATACCGTATACCTCTGTTCTGTTTGCCTTGAACTGCCAAGCCCGCGAGTATTCCCTAGTCCTTACCCAGGGCCCTCCAACGTCCCCATGAATGGAAGAATTGATGTCTTTCTCTGCGTCAGAGCTGTAGCCCAGCTGGTGTGGTGCTGGCCATGCCTGTTAAGTATTTTCACTTCTACCTTGATACTCAATCCCAGCTAGGGCATCCTGTTCTAGGGACAGGCTTATCCAAATACCTAAAGTTTTGGCCCTTACCACACCATTAGCAACCCTGTGAACTTGGGTACCATAACCTCACCAGACTCTGGTCCCCATCTACATTGTGCTTTGTTCTAGCTCATCTTTCTTTCTTTTTTTTCTTTACTTTTTTTTTTTTTTTGTCTTATTTGAGAGTCTCACTCTGTCACCTGGGCTAGAGTGTTGCAGCATCAGCCTAGCTCACAGCTGCTTCAGACTCCTGGATTCAAGCCATTCTTCTGCCTCAGCCGTCCAAGTAGCTTAGACTATAAGCACCCACTATCATGCCCAGCTAATTTCTTCTTGTTTCTTTGTTTTTTTGGGTTTTTTTATTTTGTTTTGTTTTAGTAGAGATGGGGTCCTGCTCTTGCTCAGGCTGGTCTTGAACTCCTGAGCTCAAGCGATCCTCCTGCCTCAGCCACTGGAGTGCTAGGATTACAGGTGTGTACCTGGCCTTTATCGCATCTTTCTACTGCAGGTAGATTACCTCTGGGGCTATGAATTTTTGCTTATCTCTAGCACTGCTCCAAGTAATGGTAATTATATCAGAGGCAAAATATGTACATTCATTTTAATCCAAGGAGGTAATTTTTTGTAGCCCTGGTTCCTGAAATGCATTTGGGCCCCAGAAACAAGTCCCACTTTCCTGCTGCCTTCCTCCCAGCGAGGCCCCTCTGGGATGTCTCTCAAATCCCCTTCCGGCTCTAACTCTGTGCTGGCAAAGTGTGGCTGTCTCCTGAAAATTGTGTCTCTCCAGAAAATTCCTGAGCTAGAGGGTGTCCTTTGAGGCTCAAAAGACACGATCTGGGGCTACTAGAAAATGGGAACGTCTCTGAGGATCTTTATAGTTCTAACGTGCTCTGGACAGTTAAAAAGAGAGAGAGAAGGCGCCTAGAATGTGATGGTAGAATATAGCCAGTAAGCGCACAGCCAATAAGAACTATGAGAATTTGGGGGTTACTTTGGGGCTTTATAGGGATTCAGGGTGAAAAGAGAAGGACTCTTTCAGGAAAATTGGTCTTAAGAGAGGAACACCAGGGAAAAGGGGGTGAGGGCAAGCAATACCATCTTCATGTTGGCCAAGGGGCACTCTCCGGTATGCTGAGAGCACAGCAGTGGTTATAACACTAGCTTAGGGAGTAGGCTTTGATTCCCCTGATTCTAGCTGAGAGCCCTGCAGCATTCTCCATCTGTAAAGTGAGGCTAAGAATAACTGTTCTGTGGGTTGGTTTTAAGGATTAACAAGATAACACGAGAGTATGGACACAGCACCTGGCTTATACAGGCATCTAGCAGATGGTAGCTGGCACTGCTGTTACTGAGCAGGAGGAAATGAAAATCTCACTGGAGGGTATTGGGGTTAGAGGATAGGAGGGATTTTTTCCTAGAAGGCTGGGGGCCTGGAGTGAGGTCCCGAGGGAGGCTATGGCTGCACCTTCCCTTCCAGAGCAGACACTGCAGGAGCCAGGCTGGGTCACAGGCAGCCCCTCCTGGAGGCAAGAGAAGGGTTGTGATGGCTGAGGGGGCCATGGGCGCTCGGTTCAGAGCCCTGAGATGCTACGGAATTTTCCTCAAGACTAGCCCCTGCCCAGGCTGAGGTCTCCACAGCTCTGTACGCAGACCCTACTCGCCCTCTGAGAATACAGGAAGGTCTAGCTTTTGCCCAAACTGGTCTCCTGATGAAAGTTGACTTATTCCTCCTCACCAGGCCAGACCAGGACACACATTCTACTCAGGCGAAGAGTGAGAAATGAGGAGCTTGGTGTATCATGCCGGGAAAGGCAGGGCTGATTGGCTGAAGGTCATGGCCATGTTTTCAGGAACTTCTGGTTCTGGAGAAGCAGAATATGTAGCCATTGGCCCAAGTCACAGAATGCTGTTAGAGCAAGTCATTAACCATGAAAATATTCGACATTTCAGAATTGATCTCACAAAAGGAATCTTCAGACTTATAACTTGCTTCGAGTTTGACTTTTGTTCGAATTTCGAGGCAGCTGTTGAGGAGAGGGGAAGAAGATTTACTGCCATGTCTATCTCAGGGACTAAATAACTTGGCTTTCCCAATATCATCACTCTATTATTACTGATTAGAATTAAGCCCCAGGAAAACCTAGAAGGACAGACATCAAAATGATTGTCTCCAAGTGGAGGAATTAGGGGGACTCTTTTTTTTCTTCATAATTAATGTTTTTCTCCAAACTCCTATGTTATTTAAAGAGAAAAGATTGCATCCTGTTAAAAGGGTATAAAGCAACAAAGAGTAGAATATGTGGGGTGACACGTCGAGGGCTCTAGTTCAGGGGCCTCTGTAAATATAGACATGTGGTTGGGTGGAAGAGTCCAGTGGCTTTTACCATAAGCACAGGCAGAGAGGGGGTAGGAACAAAGACTCATCTAAGCCCGAGTAAAACTCTCAGGGAAAAGGCTTCAAGGCCTGAGATTCAAGCAGGAAAGGCATGAATGGAAAAGAATAGAACCAGGATATCTGAAGACAACAGAACAGACCTCAAGCTTCCAGAGTGTGCTGGCTCAGAGTGGAAATGTCCCTCATCCCAGCAGCCAGAAGAGTCTTCCAGAGTCCAGAGATGCCACTGACAGAGAGGAGGCCTCCGGAACCAGGGAGGGGCCCCAACCCCTGGCAGCAGGAGCTGTGGCTGGCCGCACCTGCTCTCCCCATCATGGCCACAGGCTGCCATTCCCTTTAACCTCACTGTCCTTCATGCCTTGTGTTTACCCTGGAGTAGGTCCTGGAACACAGTAGGCACTCCGAAGTAACACCTGGAGGTCAGAAGACTAAAAGAGGATGGTTCATCTTCCAGAGAAACAATCAGACAAATCACACTAGTAAGAGCAGAGGCTCTGAGCTTGGGCAAGCAGAATATTAAAGAGTAAGGGTGAGAAGGAGGAGGATGAGAATTGAGCCTAAGGCCTGGGACCGAGGAGGAACTGGGGAGGGAGCTGTGATCCCTCGCAGGCAGAAGAGATGATACTTCACCGCTGTGGGATAAAGAGAAGCAAGTATGGCTGGGAGAGGCAGTTCCAGGGCATCTGAGAGGCAGAAAGTACTGGTGTCCAAGGGGGACACAAGTGGGGCTGAGTCTCACAGAATGCAGGGCCAGGCTTTAGGGAGCCACTCCCACTGCCCCAGATGTGGTGACCTTGGTTACTTGAGGGGGTTGAGCTTGAGACGATGGCAGGGTGCCCAGGATGTAACCAGGACTGTAAGAGGAATGGGACAGAGGGAGGGCCAGCAGCAGCAAGCAGGCAGGGCTCAGGGTGTGAGCTGTCAGGATGAGGAGCTGCGGGAGGAGGGAAATTCAGGGCTCCAGTCTGCAGAGGCACCTGGCAGGAACCTGTCCTCGCAGCAAGGACTGTTTGAGCCCTTGCCATCGTGACTGCATCATCACAGACCAGCCAAGTCTTCACAAGTATCTCTAGCAAGATATGATGAAGAGGCAAGAGGCAAACTGTTTACGGGGAGAGGGAAACAGTGACCAGAAAGACCTGGGAGAGGATGTCCTGGGCCAGAGTTGAGCACCAGGGGGGTGTGAGCACCTGGGGCGAGGGCTCCAAGGGAGTGGATGTCCAGACGTGTCAGTGTCTCCCCCTCTGAGCACCTGGGGCGAGGGCTCCAAGGGAGTGGATGTCCAGACGTGTCAGTGTCTTCACCCCTCTGAGCACCTGGGGCGAGGGCTCCAAGGGAGTGGATGTCCAGACGTGTCAGTG
>CAUYON010196197.1:0-13710 GCA_963573935.1 Arctocebus calabarensis
TTGTGGCGGGCGCCTATAGTCCCAGCTACTTGGGAGGCAGAGGCAGGAGACTCGCTTAAGCCCAGGAATTGGAGGTTGCTGTGAGCTGTGATGCCACAGCACTCTATCCAGGGTGACAGCTTGAGGCTCTGTCTCAAAAAAAAAAAAAAATGTAATATGAATCTCAGTGCAGATAATATATTCTTTACCTATTACCGTTTTTTATTGTCAAAAATGTATACCTGAATTGTTTTTAAATTATAGTTTATTTACCAGAGGTTCACAAAACAATTTCTAGAAAGATGCATAAAAGAAAACCAAATAAAAGTGATGTATTAAATATGAAGACAAGCTTGGCTAGGCGCGGTAGCTCACGCCTATAATCCCAGCACTCTGGGAGGCTGAGGTGGGTGGTTCGGGCTCAGGAGTTTGAGACCAGCCTGAATAAGAGTGAGACCTGTTTCTACTAAAAACAGAAAAATTAGTCGGGCGTGGTAGTGGGTACCTGTGGTCCCAGCTATTCAGAAGGCTGAGGCAAGACGATCTCTTGAGCCCAAGAGATTAAGGTTGCTGTGAACTATGATACCATAGTTCTCTACTCAGAGTAACTAAGTGAGACTCTGTCTCTAATAAATGAATGAATGAGTAAGTAAGAGAAAGGGGAGTCATCCAGTTTTGGGGTGATAGTGGCTTCCTGCATGCAAGAACCTTAGCAAATGATTTCTTTAAAAAAAGTTAAGGCTGGGTGCAGTGGCTCATGCCTATAATCCTAACACTCCAGGAGGCCAAGCCAAGAGAAACACTTGAGCTCAGGAGTTCAGAAGTTCAAGATTAGTCTGAACAAGAGTGAAACACCTCTACTAAAAACAGAAAAATAAGCCAGCCATCGTGGTGGGTGCCGGTAGTCCCAGAGACTTAGGTGGATGAGGCAGAAGGACTGTTTGTACGCAGGAGTCTAAGGTTGCTGTGAGCTAGGCTGACAACACTGAAATCCACCCTGGGGCAAAACATCAAAAAAAAACTTCTTTTTAATTGTAAATTTGTGCTTATGCTTAAGAGCAATTAAATAAAGATTTGATGAAAATGTAGAGTACTAGTGGGGGAAAGACCTTTTTCCCTCCCTTTATCTTAGACTGAGGAGTACCCTTGTAAGTACTCCCCAATACCCTTGAAAGTACCCCCTCTTCCCCAATAAAACAGAATCTGTAAATTCAACCAAACAAAACTAAAATTCTCCTACACCATTCAAACAACCATAAATCAATCTCCACCATACCATCTCCACCATAAATCAAATCAAAACAATAACAAACTGGAGGGCAGTATTTGCAACTCCTTACTGACAACTCCACCATGCCACAGTTGAACTTTCTAGATCAGCACAGTAATCATACCAGGTCAACTGGGTTTGGGGAACAGGGACCCCCAACCCCCAACAATGAACATGTATTATATTAATTAGCTATGCATATATGCATTTGTTTTGAACATATATCAAAATACTTATTTTCATAATTAGAAAATCACTTTTTAAATCCTAAAAGGATGATGTTCTGTAAGTTTTTCTTATGGCACTGGCCTCAGTTAAAAGTATCTGCAATAGGCACAGCACCCATAGCACAGTGGTTAGTTACAGTGCCAGCCACATACACCAAGGGTGGCTGATTCAAACCTGGCCTGGGCCAACTAAACAACTGCAACAGGCTTGGCGCCTGTGGCTCAAGCGGGTAAGGCGTCAGCCACATACATCTGAGCTGGTGGGTTCGAGTCAAGCCCAGGCCTGCCAAACAACAATGACAGCTGCAACCAAAAAATGGCCAGGCGTTGTAGTGGGCGCCTGTAGTCCCAGCTACTTGGGAGGTGGAGGCAGGAGAATCCCTTGAGCCCAAGAGCTGGAGGTTGCTGTGAGCTGTGATGCCACAGCACTCTATCCAGAGTGACAGCGTGAGGCTCTGTCGCAAAAAACAAACAAACAAAAAAAAATCTGCAAAAAAAATAGCTGAGCATCGTGGCAGGTACCTGTAGTCCCAGCTACTTGGGAGGCTGAGGAATTGCTCAAGAGTTTGAGGTTGCTGTGAGCTGTGATGCTGTAGCACTCTACCAAGGGTGACCTAGTAAGACTCTGTCTCAAAAAAAAAAAAAAAAATTTACAATAAAATGGAGCAAATAAAGGAAATGTATTTAGCTTTATAATGGCTATTATTCTCTTCTTACCACATTATCAGATTCATCACAGTCCTCACCCAAATGCCATCCTTTTTTCTCTCTTAACTCACCTTGGCATTGGCAGTATCAAAAATCGTTTCAATGAGTAAGATATCGACTCCCCCATCCAGAAGTCCTTTGGCTTGCTCTTCGTATGCTTCAACAAGTTCATCAAATGCTGCAAAAAATAAATAACACCCAGCACATCAGTCATCAATATGTACTGGATGGCCCCAGGGTAGACTGAGTCAAGGGCTGGCACTTGTGGACCATTGCTAGCTGACAAGCCACAGTTTAAGGACAAAGCTGCCTTCTTTCTGTAAGAAACTAAATCAAGAAACAGTTGGCGGCAGCAGCAGGAGGTAAACTCAATTCAGTGGTTTCCAAATATGCGCCACTTCCTGTGTCTCAGCTGGCGGCAGGAGGAAGGCCTGTGAATTTTTTGAGCCACATACTCCACTTCAACATGTTTAAAATTCATCCCATACCAGATGAGCGTGAGAAATACGTCACACTGACTGGAGGCCTCTCAGCTTGAGCTGAAATCTCCCTCTCTTTGTGGTAAAGGCTGTGGTCCCACAGATTTTGTTGCTACTCTTACACAAACTCTGTCAGAGAGGAAACCTGTCTGACGGGTAATTTCAGTCTCAAACTAAAGTATTCGGCCGCTCCAAGGTAAAATTTGTGTTAGGAACCTCTTGGACTGCTCATCCACCTGAGAGATCATTCCTCCCCCCATTTCATCCCTCAACCCAAAAAGACAAATGCTCAGACACTCAACACAGATTCCTAAGCAGCAAAACTGTATCCGCCGTACTAGCATAGAGTAAATCCTCACTTAACGTCATCAGTAGGTTCTCAGAAGCTGTGACTTCAAGCAAGAAAAAAACCCAACCTTTAGGCTCGGCGCCTGTGGCTCAAATAGCTAAAGCGCCAGCCACGTACACCTGAGCTGGCAGGTTCGAATCCAGCCCCCGCCAAACAACAATGACGGCTGCAACCAAAAAATAAAAACTAGCCAGGCGTGGTGGTGGGAGCCTGTAGTCCCAGCTACTTGGGAGGCAGAAGCAGGAGAATCGCCTGAGCCCAGGAATTGGAGGTTGCTGTGAGCTGTGATGCCACAGCACTCTACCCAGGGTGACGGCTTGAGGCTCTGTCTCAAAAAAAAAAAAAAACCCAACTTTTTTCTTCATTGCCATAACAAAACTGTGTTGAAGGAAACCATCTTATTCAAGAGTCTGCTGCACATTATTTGCCTTAAAGTCTCCATTTCCAAGACCCTGCTGATGATGTTAAATGAGGACTTTCTGCACTTCACCTTACACAGCCAGCACAAAAGAAGAGGCTAGACCAAAGAGAACATCGACCACACATAAGCATGGTACAAGCAACTGCCAGCGAAGAAATGTACTATCATTCCATGCGAAGGTCTATAACCAAAAACCTACACACTGTGCTTGCCTGAACTTGTCGCCTGCACAAAATCCATTACCAGATGTGCTATCATTCCTATTCAGCTCTGATATCTTAAGCATTTTTGGTTTGTATAGTCTTAACACTTACAAATTGAAGTAGATTCCTGGATTTTTTTTGTCAAATCTCAAAACAAGCATGTTTACATTATAAAGCTAGTTTATAAGCTTTATAATGCTAGTAAGTTTAAACACTTTCTAATAAATTAAATGAGGATACAGTAGACTAAGACCTACTATTCATATGTACTTAGCCTCTCAATTTAAAGGTTTATTTCCATCGGTTTTATTTCCACACTGATAAAGAAGCACTAACATAACATCACATATATCTAAAACCAAGTCCGAATAATAAAAATGGTATCTAACTTTTTATTTTGATGTCCACTCTATTCCAAGCAGCGTTGTAAGCCCTTTCTATGGAATAAGTCACAATAACTCTGGGGTAGAGCCTGTCATTGGTCTCGTTCTGCAGATTTAGAGATTCCTGAAGCACAGAGGTATCTGCCCAAGAACAATGATTAGATACGGTAAATACTCACTGACGTTCCTATAATCCGGTCGTTCCACAGATGGGGACACAGAGAGTGTCTTATTAGTTGGGCCCAGAGCTCCTGCCACAAACCTCTTAATTCCTTTAGGAAAAGAAAAACAAGTATGAAATTTAAATGACTTAACCTTTTCATTGTCAATCATTAGGCTGTAAGATTTTTCCTAAAACACAAGTCTACAATCCTTTGTCCACAACTCTGAAATCCAAAAAGCTTTAAAAGCCCAACTTTTTCCCTGTATTTGACAACAAAACTTGAACTCTACTAAACAAGAGGCTACTTATAGTCTTTATTTCATTTTAGGGGGATGATTCATAAATTTTGTTAATAAACATTTGATCATGGGGGTTTCCCCAGAACTCACTGAGGAAATTTTGTCATATAGAAAATACATACAAATTATCACTAAGCCAATTCCAATTCAAAGAGGTGAATTCTCACAGATCTGACACAAGCATTTCAAGTAAGCAATCCTTTCCTAACACCACAGCTGTGTTTGGACAAATTATCTCTCCTCTTATTCTAAGAAAAGCTTAAAAGAGAGCCAGCAGTGGCTCATGTCTGTAATCCTAGCACTCTAGGAGGCTGAGCAGGGCACATGGCCTGAGCTCAGGAGTACAAGACCAGCTTGAGCAAGAGTGAGACCCCATCTCTAAAACAATAGTTGGGCCTTGTGGTGACTATTGTCCCAGTTACTTGGGAGGCTGAGGCAAGAGAATTGCTTCAGCCCAAGAGTTTGAGATTACTGTAAGCTATGATGCACAGCACTCTACCAAGGGTGATAAAGTGAGACTTTATCTCAAAAAATATAAATAAATAAATAAACCTTAAAGGTCGTAAACTTAACACAGGTTCTACAAAATTGCCTCAAGGTAGCATTCAACTTGAAATGCTTTCTAGTACAACACTGCAGGCCCTTCACTAGGGGAAAATATTAAATCCAGATTAACAATTATAAAGTCTATAATTGAAGTATGAAGGAGATTAAATATTTCTCAAATAACTCTTTAATAATCTTTCAGGCCAGGCAAGGTGGCTCACACCTATAATCCTAGCACTCTGGGAGGCCGAAGTGGATGAATCACCTGGTTCAGGAGTTCAGAACCAGCCTGAGCAAAGAGGAGATATCATCTCTACTAAAAATAAAAATAAAAGAACTACCCAGGCATTGTGGAAAGTGCCTGCAGTCTCAGCTAGTCAGGAGGCTGAGACAAGAAGATTTGCTTGAGCCCAGAAGTCTGAGATTGCTATAATGCCATGGCATTCAACCCAGGGTGACTGAGTGAGACTCTGTCTCAAGAAACAAAAACAAAAGCCTCTCCCCTTTAGGCTGGAGTTCAGCTGTTTTAAAATGGCCTAATAAGGTATGTTCACTCACATAACAGAAGCCAGCAGTCATGCCACTCATTACCTTTGGTGATTTTAGCCACTCAATAATCAGGACTGTGCTTTAGAATTTAACTAGAGAAGACTACCAACTAGTTGATAATCTAGCCTTTGAACAGGTTAGAGGCCCAAACATTCTTGATCTTCCCCAAAGCTGTGCAATAATGTGGGTATTAAAAAAAATAGTTCTTATATCTCCTTGCTTTAATTGATTTGACATCCTCTGACCTGTGATTTTGCTGAGGTAACATGGATTTAAACATTATCTCTCAGAAACAGAGTTCCTGTAAATTGTTTTGGTTTTCATTAGTTACTGTGTGTAAGCAACTCCGTAACGATTGTGCTTCACTTTTTTTTTTTTTTGAGACAGTCTGAGGCAGCGCCTGTGGCTCAGTGGGTAGGGCGCTGGGCTCCATATACCGAGGGTGGTGGGTTCAAACCCAGCCCTGGCCAAACAGCAACAACAAAAAAAATAGCCAGGCGTTGTGGTGGGTGCCTGTAGTCCCCGCTACTCAGAAGGCTGAGGTAAGAGAATCACCTAAGCCCAAGAGCTGGAGGTTGCTGTGAGCTGTGTGACCCCACAGCACTCTACTATGGGCAATAAAGTGAAACTCTGTCTCTACCAATAAATAAATAAGAGTCTCATTATGTCGCCCTAGGTAGAGTAGGTGATGTCACAGCTCACAGTAACCTCAAACTCCTGGGCTTAAGTGATTCTCTTACCTCAGCCTCCCAAGTAGCTGTGACTATAGGCGCCCGCCACAATGCCCAGCTGTTTTTTGTTGCACTTGTCATTGTTGTTTAGCTGGCCCAGGCCAGGTTGGAACCCACCAGCCTCAGTGTATGTGGCTGGCGCCCTAACCACTGTGCCACAGGCGCTGAGCCCAATTGTACTTTACTCTTGGTGATAACTTCACATTTCCAAATCTTCAGGGGCTCCAAATATTTCTTCTATTCCTTTCCCTCCCACCAGTGCCCAAGTGTTCTGATGGCAGCCAGCCAGAAGGCTAGTTATTTCAGGAGTCACTTTTCAAGTTCCACCAAAACTAAATCTAATGCCACACTCTTTTGTATGCTGCGCAGAGCCTTTAAGGACTTCAATAGCATAGAGGAAAAAATATGCAAAAGGCTATCTTCCTATCTAAGTAAGCCAATCATGGCGAGAAGGGTGGCCTTTAAAAATACGACGGGCACCTATAGTCCCACCTACTTGGGAAGCTGAGGCAAGGGGATTGCTTAAGCCTGAGAGTTTGAGGTTGCTGTGAGCTAGGATTCCAAAGCACTCTAGCCAGGGCAACAGAATGAAACTCTGTCTCAAAAAAAAAAAAAACACCTCTCTCCCTTTAGCTAGAATATCCAAAATAATCAAAACAGACAGCAGTTACTTAACAACCTGATGATGTACTTCTAAAAGCAGAAAAATCATTTCAGCTCTCAATATACAAAGAAGTCATAGATCTAGCTACAAAGTCAGGTCATAACCACCAGCAGAAATTCTGGGCCTAAGGCCTACAGGGATAGCATTGATTCAAAAATGTTGAATGCTTGATTATGAAGCTGCAGAAAAGTAACTTACAAGCAAGTAAAACACAATGTCTGCAGTGTTACTCAAAAGCCAAAGGCCACAGAAGGAAAAACAGCAATAAGGACAGCACATGATAGCTGAGAACATTAAAGGAATCATGTGCAGAAATAGAACAACGTTCCTCACCTGTCTGGAGAGTTATCTCCTCGGCAGCTTTCCTGGCCACTCCTGCAGAGCACTTGTTCATCTGGTAGGCCTAGTATGTCAACCACAAATGTTAGCTGGTCCTTCTTTTCCTTCATACAATAAGTAATGAATTCATACTCATTTAATACCCAGTTTTATTCAGTAAGGACATGTAGAATGAATTAATCAAAGGTCTCAGTGAAATCTTAGCAAAGGCTTATCAGTCCCAGCTTTGAAAGGCAGTAGGGAAAGGCAAGGATCCTTGGGAACTGCTAGCTGGTAAAAAGAGCAAGCTCTGGGGTGGAGCCTTCAAGTAGGGCGCCAGACCCATATACCGAAGGTGGCGGGTTCAAACCCAGCCTCAGCAAAACAGAAAACTAGCCAGGCGTTGTGGCGGGTGCCTGTAGTCCCAGCTACTCAGGAGGCTGAGGCAAGGGAATCGCCTAAGCCCAGGAGTTGGAGGCTGCTGTGAGCTGCATGACGCCAGGGCACTCTACTGAGGGCGACAAAGTGAGACTCTATCTCTACAAAAAAAGAGCCAGCTCTGAATATTTGAAATGTCAAGGGATAAGCTGACGTAGGTAAATATTCTAAGAATTAAGGAAAATATATGGCTGAGCACAGTGGCTCATGCCTATAATCCTAGCACTATGGAAGGCCAAGACGAGAGGATTGTTTGAGCTTAGGAGTTTGAGACCAGCCTGAGTAAGAATGAGACCCTATCTCTACTAAAAATAGAAAAATTAGCCAGGTGAGGTGGACATCTGCAGACCCAGCTACTCAGGAGGCTGAGGCAGTAGGACTGCTTGAACCCAGGAGTTTGAGGTTGTGTGAGCTCAGCGAGGAGGAGGAGAAGGAGGAGGAGGGGGAGGAGGAGGAGGGCGAGGGGAGGAGAAAGAGGAGGACGCAGGGCAGGAGGATGAGCAGGGGGAGAGGGAAGAGGGGAAAGAGGGAGGTAGAGTGAGGAGGATGGGGAAGAAGGGAAAAACGAAAGGAGAAGAAAAAAATATAGTAATGCAAAAAGCATAGGCTTTAGATTCAAGGATGAGCTGTCACTGCCTGGCCAGGAAGTTCCCATAGCAACTTTCCCAGGCCTCGATTTCCTTCACTGTACAATCATTGGAATCAGTAGCTCTGAATTTTTGTAGATTATTAACCTCTTAAGAATTTAATGGGCTCAGTGCCTGTGGCTCATGGGCTAAGGCGCCAGCCACGTACACCTGAGTTGGCGGGTTCGAATCCAGCCCGGGCCCGCCAAACAACAATGACAGCTGCAACCAAAAAAGGCTGAGTAGGCGTTGTGGCAGGCGCCTGTAGTCCCAGCTACTTGGGAGGCAGAGGCAGGAGACTCACTTGAGCCCAGGAATTGGAGGTTGCTGTGAGCTGTAATGCCACGACACTTGTCACCAGGGTGACAGCTTGAGGCTCTGTCTCAAAAAAAAAAAGAATTTAATGGAGAGGTTATTTAATGAAGAAGTTATTAACCCCTCTCACCAAGAAATCAAAAGCACATATATACACAGTGTTTACTACGATGTTAGGAGGTTCATGGCCAGGTCAGGAGGCCCTAGACTGTGATCTTCAAGATCAATTCCAATTCTAAGACACACAGATCCTATGTGCCTTAGCTCTTTATATATAGTAATTTAAAAAAAAAAAAAAAAAAGCTGGAACATATTCTTCTTAGCAAAGTATCTCAAGAATGGAAGAAAAAGTATCCTATGGACTCACACCTAATATCAAGCTAAATTATATCTTTCATATGAAGGCAAAAACCCCATTATAGCAAAGGAAAACAGTGAAAGGGGAAAGGGAGGGGAGGGGTGGGGGGAGGATGGGTAGAGGGAGGGCAATTAGTGGGAACACACCTACGGTGCATTGATGTCTAAGAGCTTTTTAAATGCATAGCTGAGCTAGTGTATGATCAGTACACATGAGTAAACTGAGAAGTAAAGCTCCATTAGGGATATTTGTGTATCTCTGACAGCTAAGAACTTTGGTTCATAGGGATCATACTCATACTTAGGACTTAAGATACAGGTCATACCAGGCAAGAATTCAGATTTCAAATAGCTAAGACCCTACTAAAGGGTGAAGTAGATAAAAGGCAAAATTGCTCCAAAGAAGAGACAGATATACTTTTCTCTCTCTCTTAGTTTAGGTTCTGGACTTATGAGATAAAATCAAGACACCTCTCCCCAAATTTTGAACTACAAACATGTGTATTGTATAGAAATTTTCACTGTTGGCAAGACCTAAAAATCTCAAATTGAAATGTAATTTAAATTAATCAAATTGATCTCAGGTTGATACATGCTCACATTCACATACCTGGAAAGAGAGATATCTATTCTCTCTGAAGGAATCACATGAGAACCAGGCTTCAGAGAATTGCTACAGATAAATTTTCAGTGATGGTGAACTCAGTATAAGAAATCAGAATACACATAAGGAGTAAATCTCCATAAGGAAAGAACACAAAAATAGAATTAGACTAACAAATACCACATACATTATATAATATTCAGAATGCAAACTATTCATGCTTAATGAATTTGAAAATTACCCCTGAAATTAGACAATTAGTACATTGGGAAATAGCAAGTTAGACATATTTTAAGGATGAATTAAAACACAGATTCATTCAGAATGTAGGTAATAGGGGGAAAAAGATGTGTGAGAAGTTAACCATAGGAAGAAGAGTGGGAGATGTCTAAAATGTATTTAAATGGACTCCAGGAGAAAAATGAAGACATTAGGGAAGAAGCAATATTTAAAATAATGTTTGAAAGTGTTTAAGAGTTGATGAAAGACACCTATCCTCAGGTTTGGAAATCACTTTCAAACATTGTGAGTAAAAACAAACATAGATTAATCAGACTGAAACTATAAAGTCTAGAAAAGAAAACAACCAAAAAGAGAAATATATATTTTATCCATATAGAAATGATAGCTAAGTCTCTATGTCAACAATTTAAGCTAGAAAATGGTGAAACAAATATATTCAAAGTGTTAAGAACAATAATTGTCAATTTATAATTTTTCTTCTGTATTAACATTCAATTGTAAGTATGAAATGAAGACATAAAAAGTACTTTATTATCCACAGATGTAAAGAGTTACTTTGAGAAGAATGAAGGCCATATGTAGTAAAAAAGAATGACAGGAATAGTAAACAATGTGGAAAAACATAAAGATATAATGACAATATGATATTGTCTACTTTATGTTTTAAAAAAGATAGTTATAAGGTATTTCCAATGATAATAGTATAAGAAAGGGAGAAATATTGGATTTACATCTTTCAAAGATCATTTTATAACTAGGGTGAAAGATGAAGATGTGGGAAAAGCTTAGAACTTGTTTTGTTACATATGTACACTAAAATTCCCAAAGTAGGCTTCGCGCCCATAGCACAGTGTTATGATGCCAGCCACATACTCTGAAGCTGGAGGGTTCAAATCCAGCCCAGGCCTGCTGAACAACAAGGACAATTGCAACAAAAAATAGCCATTGTGGGGGGCTCTTGTAGCTCCAGCTGCCTTGGAGTTTGAGGCAAGAGAATCACTTACGCCCAAGAATTTGAGGTTGCTGTGAGCTGTGATGTCACACCATTCTACCGAGAGTGACAAAGTGAAACTCTGTCTCAAAAAAAAAAAATTTCCCAAGGTAACTATAAAGTAGTAGAAATAACATTGTAAACTTTTAAAGAAATTCTTGGAAATATGGCTTGAAGGGAAAGCAGTTCAAAAGAATGCCAGAAATTAAAAAAAAAAAAAGAGAGAGAGAGAGAAAGAAAGAAATAGTGGAACGAGGAAATTACAAAATAAAATGCTATAAATAAACCCGAACATTCAAGCAATGTAGTCAATTTTAATGAACAAAATTATCTCATTAAATAGACAAAAATTTCAAGGTTTGGAAAAAAATTCCACATGTCCAGTGCTTACAAGATATGCTTATATTATTAATAACAAATAACACTGGATACAAAATTATGGAAAAAAGATGTATAAGGCTGTTGACCAACAAAGCCTAGCATTAATAGTTATAGAAATATTACACAAAATAGACTTTGGAAAAAATAAGTTTTAGGTTAAATTTTTTAAATATGGTCAGACATCTTATAAAAATAAAATGTGATAAATAAATCAGCATACAAAACAATCTGAATAATTCAGAGAAACACAAATTAAAACACAATGAAATAAGTGCTCAACGACCCCACCACTTCATATCCCTAGTGCAAGATAATAAGGTCTGATAATAACAATTATTTGTGAGCTGCAGAACAGTAGCGTTCTACTGGGAAAATTGATGGATAGCACTGCATTGGAAAACAATTGACAATTATCTAATAAAGTAGAAAATGAGCATATTTTGTGTTTTGATCTTTTCTTTTTAATCTGGAAAACTCCAGGCACTTGTGCAATTCAAAACATATAAAGACTACAACCTATGTTGTTCACAACAGCAACAACTGTTACACAACAGATACCCAAATGTCCATTAACAAGACAATAAAAAAAACTATGATTTTGTTCATAATGTGAAATATTGTGCAGTAGTAAAAATAAATGAAAAGTGAGGTACACACATCATCCTGGGTAATGCAAAAATGTAATTATTAACCTAATAGTAAATTGTGAATGAATATGATATTATTCCATATGTATATGATTGATTACTATTCATTATACGCTTGTATTAATATATTACATGAACATATAATACTTAATAAATTGAAAAAATAAACAATTTAAAAGTGAACAATGTATACAAAAGTGTGATAAAATTATGAATAAAAGGAAAGAATAATAAACAGAAAATTTACCTTGATAAGCTCAGGAGAGAAGGGAGAAGGTGTGGAAATGAAGGCTGGTAAATGGTAAATATATATAGTAAATTGATATATAATATTTATAATGTTCACTTTCTTACATGTGGTGTTAAATATGTTTGTTAGTATTGCTCTTTTGTGTGTTCAAAGTATTTCATAGTAAATATTTTACAAAGAAATTAATACACATGCATAAATGTGTATGACTCCATTGTGGGCTCTGGGAGAAGAATTTGAGGCAGAAGTTCTTTAGTGGTACCTTTCTGGCCTTGATAGGCAGAATGTTTTCCTAATATAGACTTCTGCTCAATAGATATCTATATATTTCGGGATTGGAATATATGGAATGTTGGGGTTGCCCCTTTATCTAATGCATGATCCCTCTCTCCATATTTCTATAACGTTCTCAATGTTGAAAATTCAAAAAAAAAAAAAAAAGAGAGAATTCAGCTAAAATCTTATGAAAGAAAACATTAAGAAGGGGCAAACTTGGAGATATAATTTTCAATATCAATGACAGAAATAAACATCTTAACAATACAGAGAAATGTAAAACCTGTTTATGAAAACACTGCCTTAGGCAAGTTAATTAAGAATTATGTTGCAAAATAAAATTTTAAAGTGACATTTTAAAGGAATTCTCCTAATATAACTTTTCTTCTCTTTTACAATTGGTTAATTGCAGCTTTGGATGGACAATTTGGCATTTAAAATTGAAAGTAATTTCATGAAAACCTATTACACCCACAGCCATTTCTTAAATATACAACTTTATAAGTGTAAAATAGAAAGGATATAAAGTGTTTGGAAAAAACAAATATATATATAAAGATTCAAATAAAACAAGATTTCCTCTGGGCCTCCATGTTGATCACACATAACTACTGTTAAAAAAAGTAAGAATACAGTGAAATATTTTTTCATTTTTTCCTGTTATAAAAATATACTTAAAGGTGCAATGCTTATTTTTTTACTCTATATCCAATTTTTGAACAACTTTGTCTATACAAAATAGTTATTAAATTGAAAAATTAATGTATATAATTTTGAATTGACTGAGTTTTCAAACATGCTTAATTGAAAATAATAGGTTATTCTGAAAACTTTTTAGTTAAATAGCTCCTCAAGAATGCTATCATATTATTTCTACATTGTTGTATATCTCTGGGATTTAACCTTATTACTTCAATTTCTGTTAGGTACTCCATAAGGTTTTCTTAGATTACTTTAAATAGAAAAATTAAAATTATCGATATACTTAACCATGTTGTAGGTATTTTATATACGTTTACTTTAGTTTGAACAGCACACTAAAACAAACATGAAAATGAAAATCACAATTTCATGTTAATTCAAGTTAGTCAAGAGTTGAAGTAAAGATCCTCAAAAAAATGGAAAACATTTGGGTTTTGATAAGAACCTAAACACTTGGGGGAGGAGCCAAGATGGCGGTCTGTAGCCAGCTTTCTGCAGACGCTCCTGTCCAGAAGGAGAGTTAAAGGACAGAAATTTGGCGAGAAAGCCAACGGTTTGGAGCTGAGCCAAGAGACAAGGTCGAGGAACACA
>CAUYON010196199.1:0-13735 GCA_963573935.1 Arctocebus calabarensis
TGATCAAAAAAGCCACATTAAAACATATCTGTAAGTTTATCCCTTCGAAATTAAAAAACTTTAAAGGTTAGAAATGATGTAAATTTGGCACTTTGCTTTGATTAGGGAAAAGAAGTAAAATGTTCCTGGAAAACAATGTAACAGTCAGTATCAAGAATCAACATACAAACTTCAGCCTAGTAATTCCCATCCTGTAAATTAGTACTGAAAGAGCTTAAAAGATGAAAAAAAAATTTTGAAAAATATCGTAGTAAAATATAAGGAACTTTGTTAATCTCTGAAAATTTAAAAAAAATTCAAGGGTATTTCCAATTCAGATGATGCATAAGTCAGCCTTTAAAATACAATTGCGGAAAAAAACTACCATATGTAACTTGCATTACTGAGTCTCACCAATTGACATTTAGGAGTGTAATATCCATTGATAAATCTCATCTTCGACACATTCCTCTGCATGGCTTTGCTACTATAAGTATGGAATCCACTTTGTTACTCAAAGCCATACAGAGAAGAGAAAAATAAAAAGGTAGAGAGCTCAGACCAAAATGAGCAGAAATGGAGAGGTCATATGAAAATATGGCTGAGACATTTTACTAGGTATCCAGAATATATGGAAACAATTACACATGTTCCATGAATAATAACTAAGGCAGCACTTTGTGGACACTAAATAAAGTATTTAGAAGACAATAACTATTAACTTTTAGCACTTGGGGAATGTAAAAGAATGTTAAGGACGGGTTCCTCCATATTTGTCATCCATTTCACTACCTATGAGGTATTAATAGAGCCACTCAAGTCATGATAAAGTGATATTTAGACACTCTCAACCTCAGATACATGTAATTTGTAGTTACATACATAATTAAACTACCTACTAGTTCTCACCTGAGCTGAGTGCTTTGAACACTTATAGTTTTCAAGGTTTGAAAGTTAAGAGCTAATGCCAAAAAAAGTAGATAATTCCTTAAACTGACCTATACACTGCAGCAAACAGATAATTGACAAAACGAGTACACATTGCAAAATAAATGACTTATTTAAAAGTCATATTTAAATGTGTACACACATTTGCATTAATATTTACTATATGAATACAATTATATCTATATTTAAGATAGCTGAAGAGAAGGGGTGGGCAATGAAAAAGAAAATAGCTGATGCCTTGGGGTAAGTGTTTATTTCTTTACTTCTCTATTTTTATGATAATACAACCTGTGGTGGAAATAGAAGATCATAGTAACAGAAATAAAAGCCTTTGATTAAGTGCCTGAAGATTGCTTCAAAGGCAAAAACTTAAAATTACAAAGAAGGAAAAATAATATATCTTTAAGAGCAAATGCATTTGAGGACAAATCTATGAAAAATTCCATGTATGATTTAGACTCAACTAGTCTTTCAAAGATGATTCTCCAAATTCAAGAGTTGATCATGAGCTGATCTCGTAGGGCTGACTTGGGAGTGTAGTCCTTGAGTACAGGATCATGGAGGAGGCAGTGAGCAGGCATGATCACATCAGCATGTGTCCCTGAGTCAAAACACCAACAGGAAACCTCCATCAGACCCTCTGCTGCTCTAGTTCTGCCATCAGGGCAGCTTGCTGCAGGTGTAGTTGGCCAACTGTATATGTACTATATCAAATGTTAAAAGGAAATTTAAGGAGTTGTTGTTAAGCAAGACTAGATTTGATTTAGAAAACAGTAACTAGTAAACTAACCTTTCCTATCTTATCTAGTGTTCAGCATGTAATTTTCACCTAGAACCAATCCTTAGCATCTTGAGAGGTTTCCATAGTATTGATACTTACTTAGTAAGACCATAAGCCATAGGTCAAGCAGCTTTCTTAGATGAATATAAGCATGTTGTTTTTTTTTTTCCTGTAGGCAAATGCAACAGTTGCCTGGAGGAAGGAGACCATACAATAATAGAACACACAAAATTTTAATATCAAGCTATTTTAATTTATTGGTTGGCAGCTGCTAAGCATAAATATATACATATATGCAAAAGTCTTATCTTCCATACTTTTAGTAGCAAAGCCATGCAGAGGAGTGTATCAAAGATGAGATTTATCAATGGGTATTACACTCTTAAATGTCAATCAGTGAGACTCAGTAATGTAAGTTATATATGGTAGTTTTTTCCCCACAATGGTATTTTAAAGGCTGACTTATGGGTCATCTGAATTGGAAATACACTTGAATTGATACAAAATGGTTGTTAGACCCAAAAAGCAGACTATGTATATGCCACATAATTAAGTCAGTATGAAGACAATATTAAGGAGGATATCAAACTGATTGCAGTCTTTAGTTTTCATAGGTAACCCTTTATTCTATCAGGAGTGTTTTACTACTGGTCGTATTAAAAATGACTTTCTCTAGTTTAAATAATCCAGAAATGTAATCAAAACAATAGGCACATTATTAATCATTATCTGCATGAAAATAAGCACTTGCAGTCTCTTCATCATTCTTTGGATATGTAATATAATCTTCTCCCTATAATCTAGGTCACCTGGTACCCTCTGTTCAAAACATTTTACAATCTTGTTACTGCATTGTCAAGAGGCAGACAGCAATTTCACAGCTGAACTCACCAGATTCCTACAAGGCTTCGCCCACCGGATCAACGAGCCTGCTTCTGTAACCTACTCTTCCTTTCCTCACGTGGCTTGAGTGATGGCACATCTGAGATTATTAAGGAATGCCAGCAGATGTGAATGACAGACTTATTTATCTCAGACAGCTCTCTCAGAAATGCAATGAAGTTATTATTAGAATTTTGCACAAAGTAAGCTCAATCTACCATTTTCTAATAGTTACCCTTTATATCATTGTTTGTCTTTTAAAAAGCTATTAAATGCATAACAAAGAAAGACATTTTAAAGCTACACAAGTTTTTAGGTGATAATACATCTTTGGTACCATAGAGAGGCAAATTTGTTATATCTTGAAAAACATTGCTGTACTTGGTATTTTTTTTTTTTTTTAACAAAACAGATTTCTTTTTACCTGGATTTCTGTGCTGTAATCACTAGATGGCACTATCAAAGTACTTCTAAATCCATAAGCTTCCTAAAGATATGTTCTGGTATTAAAAAAAAACAGCGTTTAGGTTTCCATGCACTTCAAAAATACATAGCACCACATTTGTCTTTTGAAAGTAGAGTTTAAAAATGTCACTGAAGCAACCAAGATATCCCAAATTAGATGACAGGAATGCAAATCCTTAGAGACTGAGTATGGTACTTTTCAGGAGTCACTCTTTCTTCCCTCAGCTTTTAAAAACAACTTTTTGAAGAATTTAAAATATGCCTTTTGTAAGTAAAATTATGCATGTGTATCTTCTTGTCCAATTAATGCCACCATCAGAAGAGGTATGCCAAATAGCACTGCTGACACTGGAAGTTTCTTTCCTAATAAGTTAATGTAGTTCTGTGACTGGTGAGAATAGAGAGCCTTAGGGAGTCAGAGTCAACCATTTAGACAATATTTCACATATTTTGAAGACTGAACATATTAATTTTTGTATAAAACACAGCAGTTTAGTGTCTACCAACTTCAGATTTAGTCTACATTACTTATAACAGTTTCACAGCCCCTACTGTTTCTCCTAAGTATTCTTGTGATGATCAGATGAGATTCTGAATATGCATGATATATGTCCAAAATAGTGCTTTACAATAAGTTATATCTTTAAATATTTGATGTACTTTTTCCAAGTGAATTGATTAAAGATACTTTAATAGGTACTGAAATTAGAGATGCCAAGATGAGGACAAGGTAAATAAATGAGTCAAAACCACATGATAAAATAGAGCTATGAAAAACTATACTTGGAATACTGAGGGAATGGAGATTGTTGTGGCCCAGGAAAATCAGGAAATGCTTCAGAGAAGAAGTGAGCTTTGCCAAAAAGAGGGGCGTGTCCCTTCTGAACTTAGTCTATCAGGTAGCATCTATGCCTTTGTGTGTTTTCATGTTTTCTCTTTCACATCTGCCAGGTCTATGCAGAGGACCTGAGGTCCTAAGAAGTGGAAGAAAAAGGATGTGGATGTTGGGACCGTGTATCTGAGGGAAGCACTTGTTAACAAGATTCTTAAGAGTATAAGATATAATCTTTACTTTTTTTAATTTAAAAATATTACAGAGGTGCACATGTTTGGTTACATAGTTTGCTTTTGTACATTTCAAGTCAGTTATAAGCATATCCTTCACCCAAAAAGTGTGCAGTGTACCTGTTAGGTATGAATTTACTGGTCCTCTCGTATAACTCCCCACCTACTTGAATTCCATTGAGTTTTGCTGCCTCATGTGCACATAAGCATTGATCAACTTGGTCCAACTTAGTTTTGAGCACAAGTGTGGTATTTGTTTTCTGTTGTTATGATATTTGACTTAAGAAAATTCCATCTAGGTTGTTACCAAAGATACTAGATCACCACATTTTTATGACTGAGTAGTATTCCATGATATACAAGGTCTGACGATTAAGTTCATGAACTTGCCACCATATGCTTATGTTGGCAGCATCATACAAACAACTTGGTAAGTTCTCATAACATTGGTATATCAGTATCTCACAGTTGTGTTCATGTCATTCTGTGCTGGTGTCTTGCTGAGGGTCATTCATTATTATTGTTGTGTGTTTGGGGAGAGCCATATGATGACAGCTTTAATGGTCATTCCAGAAAAAAAAAAGTTCTAAAATTGCTTTAAAGGTAGGACGAGGCCCTGGCATTGGTACATTATTTCCCAAGGCAGTACTTCCCATGACATTCAGCAATGGGATGTGCAGCACTTTTTCTACGATGAGTTTGCTAACTTAACTGTTAGATCTTATACAGATAGCATATTTTATTAATCCATTCATGTATTTGCTGGGCCCTTAGGTTATTTCTACAACTTTGTGATTGTGAATTGTGCCACTACAAACATTTTAGTGAAAGTGTCCATTTTATAAAATGTCTTTTTTTCCGTTGGATAAATATCCAGCAGTGGGATCACCGAATCAGATGGTCTACTTTTAGTTCTTTGAGGTGCCTCCATACTGCTTTCCACAGAGGTTATACTACTTTGTAGTTCCACCATCAGTGTGAGAAGGTCTCTTCTCTCCACATCCACAGACGTATCTATTGCTTGGGAACTTTTTGTCATGCACCATCCTCACTGCAGTTAGCTGATATCTCAGTGTGGTCTCGATTTACATTTCCCTGATAATTGGAGATTTTGAGAATTCTTCATGTGTTTCTTGGCCATTTGTCTATCTTCATTAAAATCAAAAAAGACCCTGAATACCCACTACTTCCTTATGTAATAACAACAGATCTGGAGGCATCGCTTTACCAAACTTCAAGTTATACTACAGGCCTATCGTTATCAAAATGGGATGGTACTGGCATAAAAACAGAGACATAGACTTAATTATCAGAGAACCCATGTATGAAAACATCTTCATATTCCCATCTGATCTTTGCAGACAAAACCATACACTGGAGACAAGAATCTCTATTCATAAATGGGGCTGGGAAAACATGATGCTTCATGTAAAAGATAAGCCACTCACAAAAATTAATTCATAATGGATAACAGACTTCAACCTAAAACATGACACTATAATAATTCTAGAAGAAAATGTCGGAAAATCTCTTATAGGTATTGCCCTGGGCAAAGGATTTAGGAAAAAGACCCCAAAAGCAATCACAGTAACAACAAAAATAAACAAATGGGACCTCATCAAATTGAAAAGTTTCTATACAGCTAAGGACACAATCAATAGAGCAAATAGACAACCTACAAGATGAGAGAAAATATCTCCATGCGCTACATTAGACAAAGGGCTGATAATCAGAATCTATAAAGAACTCAAGCAAATCAGCAAGAAAAGATTAAAAAATCCATTAAAAAGTACAGAAGATATAATTTTTTATTATGTCAAACAACTAAAATATGAGAGTTTATTTGCCAAATTGGTTTAGATCTTTCTAACAGAATTGCTTACTGCTAATTTTCTGTATTTCACATGAAAATAACATAAGTTTTCTTATACTGATTTTTAATTTTCATTTCATTATGTCTTTATTTTTGAAACAGAATCTCACTCTGTTGTCCTGGGGTTGAGTTCTGTAGAGTCATCATAACTCACAGCATGATTAAACTTTAGGGATGAAGTGATCTTCGAGCCTCAGTTTCCTAAGTAGCTGGCACTACAGGTTCCCACTACAATGCCCAGCTAATTTTTTTCCTATTTTTAGTAGAAATCAGGGCCTTGTTCTTGTTCAGGCTAGTCTTGAACTCCTGAGCTTAAGCAATCCACCTGTATCAGCCTCCCAGAGTGCTAAGAGTACAAGTGTGAGCCAATACACCCATTCTTATTCTGATTTTACATGTAACTTTACTCAAGTAAATTCTTTTTTGAAATGAGTCCTAGAGCACAGCAGTATCCAAGCATTTTACAAAAATATAAGTAAAATGTTGATGTGTTAGTACACAATTCCTCTTTTCCATGTATTTAAGGATTTCTAAACTTTTAGCTTATTTTTTTTTTCATTTGTTATATTTAGGAATACTTATCGAGATTATTCAGGATTCATAGCATGTCTTCATTCCTATCTTTTTTTTTGTACAAAAGGTCTTTATTGGTGGGGGATGCTGCAGAGTAGTATTAAGGAGGAGGGAAGAGAGAGAGAAATGGGGGAAGAGAGGAGAGGGGAGAAGATAGAGAGGGGAGGAGGAGAGAGAGACACGAGACACATGGGGGTGGGGCAGAGGGGTAGAGAGGGAAAGGAGCCATTCCCATCTTGATATTTACATTTATAGCATATTCTTTGAAAAAATTCCACTCAGCTGATGGATCTCACTTTCTCCATGTCAATATCTTTAGCCTTACAATTATCCATTAACAGCAATACAAGTTTTTCTTTAACAAATCCTTCAGTAAACGTTGCTTATAGGTAAAGGAATACATTTTGCAAATGTATCCTTTTGTTTTTCATTTCAATGGTTAGATTTAAGTTATAATCTGCTGTTGTATGTCTAGTGTTGTCACTGTACTTTACTGTCCACACCATCACACACAACAACACACACCTACCGCACAAAGATGCACCTCTGAGAAAATCCAACTCAACCTCGTCCTTCAAAGCTCACAAGTTTGTCAGTGGTTTTTACTACTGAAGGGGAAGGCCTAAAATGGGATGTGAACAGAAGGCAAGTATATTTCTGTTAAGCTTTTCCAGTATAGCAGACATCGTAAATTGATCACAGCACTCTTTCCTTTTAGCTATGAAAACAGCATCAAAATATTTCTTAAAAAAAATCACTGCGGGGGCTGCCTCAGTTCATGTGAGTTGATGCTTGAGACAAACCCATTGACTTCTCTGACCAAGAGGAAAAATGGCCATTTCACTTAACTAAATATTCTAAATCTCCCTGTCAAATCTTTAGAGGAGACATAATTGAAGAAATTAAACCACATGCACAAAACAATGACCTATTATGTGGCCAGGCCAGTTGAAGTGAGCCAACCCAGAGCTTCCTTTAGGAAGGGGAGAGATATTAATTGTGTGCAAAGTCTGTGATTAAGAAAGTGGAGCAGCTAAAGGAGATTCCAAAGATGCTCCACTGGTCCTGGGACCTTATTTAGCGGTAAGGTATCCTCAACAATCAAGTGGTTTGAAAAGCTGACTCTTTCTTAGATGCTCCTGTAAAGACCTATGATATGAATGAATTACACACAAAATGTGGTATTTTTGTTTGGTTATTTTTATTTTCTGTTTATATAACACAAATTTAGTGATTGAGACAAAATAATGACTAATTTTACCAGGAATAATTGTTATTTTATTGAGTTCAGGAATAATCTTTAATTTATTAGAAAAGAATGAAAACTGAGAAAGTTCTGAAATTTGCCTTGCATGGTTCTGGACACTTTTTTTTCTTTTTTTTTTATGTATAGGTTGTTGGTAAATGTGGGTATGAAGTCATAGGTAACCAATCAATGACCAATGGAGATCATCAATGACCAATAGAAAAGGACAATACTGCCTGGAGGCTCAGCGAGGCCAATGAAAGACTTGCAACCAATTTCCAACAGAGAGGAAACAGGGTATTTAAACCTGGCAGGCCTTTGTGTCTCCCTCTCTCTCACCTTCTCTCCATCATAAGAGGAACCCTCTTCAGCACTCTGTGGAAGTACTCTAAGTTCCTTCTTCTTCCTAAATAAAATTTCTCTTTGTTACCCTGAAACTTGTGCAAGTTACTTTGCTCTCTATTCATACTGCCTGTGCTGCTTTGGTTTTATTCCATTTTATTCAATTACCACAGAGTCTCAGTTGAACTTTCTAGCTCAGCCAACTAATTGAACTTGGTCCCAACATTCTCATTTTAATTAGGTAGTGAATTTGATAAACTTTATTCAATATTTAAAGGGTTTTTATAACCCAGGTCAAACACTAGCCTTTCGCTTTTAGAGATACAGTGTATACAACCTTGGATTGAGGTGAATCACTAGAAAATATACCAGACTGTATAGCTAAATCCATTCACAAAATATTAACAGACTGTTACCTATCTAAAGGCATATGGAAATGTCTGGAATTAGGTTCATAAAACACACTTGATATTTTTGGATAGAAATTCTCAGTGATTTATCACATTTTCCTTGTCTTTTCTGTGTTGCTTAAATCATTCACAATAGCCAGATATTTATCAAAAAACAAGATTATTAATAAGAAGCAAAATGAAATATAAGACCAGACTTGAAGTTAAATAATATAGTGAAAATACTGCATTTGACATAGTTAACTACATATAGGGAGAAAATAAATGTAAAAAAATAATTATTGCTATATTTTATTTAACCATTAACATACTAATAACAAACTAGGGTACCAATGAAAGATAAAAGCCCAAATTGAAAACTTTGCCAGATGCCATAACAATTTAATTAAAGATGATTCCAAATATTAATATATTCGAAAGGGCTGCAAGGAGGTCTGATAGTCATATTCATATTCATATTCATTCATATTCATAATCTTTCAGGTGAAAAAAAGAAAAAAGTGAGCAGAAGTGTAAAAAACAACTTATGTATGCTGTCTAAATAAAGTCTCCAATAAATGAAAGTCTCAGTAGCATGTAAAAGATGTTTATAATGTAATTTAAGAATAAAACATATTTCAATAGTCTATCTCCAATTTTGCTACAAATACTCTACGCGTCATATTTTGAGTTCTCATCTATAAACAGTTCTCCGTGCCTGCTCTTACAGGGGTGCTCCTGGGGCATGCGTCTAAAGAGTCTTTTCCCAGCCTGAGATTTGGGAGTTAATCTGCATTTATGCTGAAATCACTGGTATTAATTGAGTTTACTGCCTTCTAGTTTCCATACCAACAAAACAATGCAATTTAAATTCTAGGAGGAATGGGAAGAGTCTTTCTTTGTGTACAGCTATCTTTGTTAAGGTAAAAGATTGGGAAAAAAGTTCCCTGTAAATTATATAGCAAGCTTTTAGTAAAGGTTTCTTAAATCAGTCTCAGATTTCTTATTAGTCAGATATATTTTTAATAATCTTTAATTTTTAAAAGCAGTAATCTTGTTTAAGATATTAGTATCACAAGTTGATTTGAATTTTTTTGTAGTAGCAAGTTAGTTTCTTTATTACACTGTTTATTGAAGAAACATTGCTAAACTGACTTTTTAAAAATTACATTTTACTTCCTTTGCTATATCATTTTTCTGATGAATTATCAACCATAGAAGAGTGACAGTATGGCGAAAAAAATCACAGTAAAATCTATTTCATAAAAATGAAAATGAGTCATCTGAGTGTAGAAAAAACACAGTATTTTAATATATACAATCTAGATAAGAAATGTGATCTATAAGTTCCATGATTTTTAAAAATAAAGTTAAAATTAAAACTAAAATTCAAACAGTTTCACATCCACTAAAGGAGTGATTAGAAAGTAATTTCATATTACCTACATTTACCACTATTGATTTTTATTTAATATAGTGTTTCAATTTAAAGAAACCAGTTTATCATTATAAATCATTAATTTACCTAACAATATAAAGATCGTTTTAATTTATAAATGTACTAAATAATTAATTGCAATATAACATTGTAACATATTATCATAACCTACATTTATAAATGATAAATGATTAGCATGTAAACTTGTGACACACTTGGTACTTTCATTATTTGTACATGTGTTAATTATTGAAGCCCTTACTGCAACTCCTATAAACCATTTGCTATAGTTATGCTCATTTTGAAGGCTCTAAACTTATAGTCAAATACTTTATGTCGCTTACCTAAGTTTACATAGTTACATAGAGTATCTAGGTAAGTGTAACTCTGGAGTCTGGTTCTTATCCATTCTGTTATACTTACAAAAGTACACTAATTAATCACAAGCTGTCATTACAGATTAGAAATGTTAATGAACAACTCTCCCGCAATAATTATTTTAAAATTTATATCAAAAGATGCATATTGTATTGTTCTACAATATATAAAATATTTTTGAAATTCATAGGAATAATCATGATGGTGCATTGCAAAGAATATATATGATTTTATATTAAAGTATAATAATATATATGTTTTACATGTGTGTGCTTGTGTGTGTACATAGTATTATTTGATATGGGGAGAATCCCTTTTACTAAATAAATACATTTAAACAATAGCATTAGATTTATGTACTATTGAAATATGGACACTTTGGCATTGAGAAATAGAAAAGAAGGAAGAAGTTAAAGAATACAACAATGGGCAAAAACAATTAATACATAAAATAAGGAAATACACCAAATTTTTTTAAATGGTATGTAGAACATCATTTTGAAGAGCAAGAAAAATTCTCTTTGAGAAGGGTTTTTCTGAGCCATTGTGATCTGTTTTTATATCCTCCATCACGATTTAGTAATACGTACGAGCCTATGTCATCACAGAGTCCAAGGTCGCCATGAAAAGAAGTTGGTGAAGTATTTTCCTACATATTTATTCTTTGTGGAACTCACACATGCAGCAGTGAAGAGTAATTTTTCCTGTATTATTTTTTCTTAGTCACTGATGTGTAGAAGCAAATCACAGAATTTGGGTATCGAAAGGGAGCTTGAATACACACAGACGCACTCCATTGTATATTCATTACCTTTTTTTTCATAGCATAAAGAATATTAGACTAGAAATCTAGAATATATGGATTCTAGAATTATTTTTCCCCCAGCAAATTGTTTAAGCCCCTGGTTTTCATTTTCAGTGTGAAAAAAATAAGTATGTTGAACAGAAAATTTTTTAAGGTTCCCTGCCATTTTGAAATAGTAATATAAAATGTATGATTTATCCACTATTCCTTAGAGTCTCTGAGCTGATAGATATATATTCATTTTTATGAATACATTAAAAGTAACACTGCACATAATTTCTTTATATTAGTGTTAAGGGATTGCTGCCTTTTGGTGTGTGTAAATAGATGAAGTTTTAAGAAGTATTAAGTACACCTATAATCTTTTTTACCAGTGTTTTAGTGACTTCAACAAAACATATACATATACACCAACTAAATTATTTGACCAGTGTTCATGGCTCACATGCAGCTAATTTTTTATCATTTCTCACCTGCTACATTGGTATAATACAAATAATTGTGAAGGAAAATATTGAGCAGGAGGGCCATAAATGGTTTACATTTACCTTGAACTATAAATGTTCTTTTTATAATTACTAAACTTGGAAAAAATCTTATAATAAATACAGTTAGATAGACTAACAGCATTGCTCTTTAACAGAACAAAATAGTTACTTATTAGACAGAAAACTGTGGGAAAAAATAGGACACTGGCTAAACTTTCAGGTGATAGAATTTTAAATTACCCATGATTACAATGCATAAAGCCACAGTTTGGTTGAAAAATTGTCTGGGTTTCATTTATTACTGAAATTGGATATTTTAAGAAGTAAATGTATGAGAACATATCTGTATAAAATTATTTTTAATTCTACCTTTTTACTCTCATCTATGACAACTTTTCATGTTACGGAAGTTTATGTCTCAAACAGGAATAGCATATACACATAGAAAGGTGTTTGCTACCATAGTTTATTGCATTTTTATTATTATAATATACTAATACTAAATCTGTGTGAAACAAAATAAATGGAAATTCACCACAATTGTAAAACTAAAACAAATCTAACAATACTTTTGGTCAAGTTTCTCTCAGTTATTCTAAACATTGTTAGCAGCCTTCCAAAGCTAGCTTTCAAACCATTTCAATGCAGGGCATTGATAATAGTGAACATCTGAAAACATCTTACCAATTTTAGTATATTTTCTTGTTCACTCCCACATATCATCTATACCGAAACTATGTTAATGGCTTAACTTATTTTGGAGCAGCACAAGGCACAGAAACTGTATGTGATTTGTCTAAAAGGATTATCAATGTAAATGCAGATATGAGTTCAAATGATTTCATCCAGTTCCTGATGAGTACTGTTTGCAGTGCATAATACTAGGTGATAATGGGCTGAAATGACAATAAAACAGTTTAGGAAAGAACAAAGAGGGAGGCACTTACTTCACTTACTCCCTCCAGTAGAGTCCTATTCATCAAGGCTCTGGAACATCTTTAGGAAAGGCAAAAGTTCCATGTTTGTGTTTGTTTGGGGGCAAACAGGGTGGTGGGGTGGGAGGAGGTGTCAGGGTTGCAGTAAAGCCAGAAGAAAAGAAGTGTAAGACTGAGAAAGGACATTAAAAAGAGAGCAACAATGCAGGGGTGGGGGAGAGGTTCATTTCTTTTAAATTTTTTCATTTCCTCTCTTTTTTTCTTTCCTCTTTGCTTCTCAATTCAATTATTTTGAACCATTTTGTTTGGTTGTGTTCTGACTTTCTTCTTTTCCTCATGCATGTTCCTAGTGTGGCCTCTCTTCCCAGACTGTGTCCTCCTCCTTCTCTTTATTTTCCCTTCTCCCCCTCTTCCTCCCATGCCTTTGTCTTCTTCTGTCTCTTCATCTAACCCTTTTTCTTTATTTTCCATCCTTGTTGTTCTTTGTAAACACATGTCCTGGCACTAAACTAATAACAGACTGAAAACTATATCCACCTGTATTCTTAAGCTGTAACTCTTGCTTAGTGCAGCAATTAACCTGCTTTACTCCATTAAAACAAACAAAAAACAGTAGATAATATAAGCGAAAGCCAATTGTAATTTATTTGTAATAAGAATCAGCTTCTATATAGAAGAATCATGTTGCAAATCCTGGAAAAAAACTATAAGGAAAAACAAACAACTTAATCCATACATCCTAGTTTTAATCACAGTAGATACACACTGACTTAAGACTTTCCAAAGGTTTTGTACAGGCCAGAAACTTACCACGGTAGAACTTTATTAGCATACGGCAAATGATCAGGATGATAGAATATTATTATAGGTTAAACATATCTTCGGAAATAGAGCAACAATAAATGGCAAAACCTCATATAATGTTAAATTGATAAATTTGCTTTCAGTTGTCTCATGAGAATAACACCAATAAACTAATTAAGAATATTCATAGAGACTCCACAAAAGGAGGTGGAGCAAGATGGCGGACGAGTAACAGCTTCCTTGCGGCTGGGCACAGTGAGACTGGGGAGAGAGGACTTCAGGCATCTCTGCCAGGTGGGATCTGCCCAGAAACTTCCCTTTGGGGACACAGGGAGACAGCGTGA
>CAUYON010196207.1:0-15831 GCA_963573935.1 Arctocebus calabarensis
AGATCCTGTCTTTACTAAAAATAGAAAAACTAGCATCACAGTGAGCACCTGTAGTCCCAGCTGCTTGGGACGCTGAGGCAGGAGGATTGCTTAAGCCCAGGAGTTTGAGGCTGTAGAGAGAATGGTTGTGCCACTGCACTCTAGTCTGGGTTACAGAGTATGAGACTGTCTAAAAAAATAAAAAGAAAGAAAGAAAAAATTAAAAAAGAATTTTCAGACTCATCCTAATAAATCTTTTTTAAAGAGAGATTTAGGTATTCTCACCCCTATCTGTGAAAGAAAATTGAAGGCCATTCCAGACTCCTTTTGAGTACCTGCTACTTCCTGTGTTGGGACTAATGAATCAGAGCAATATAGGTCAGTTTCAAGTGGAGGAGCGAAGCACACTGGGCAAAGGTCCAATCCATGGAAAATGCAAGCCTGGCTCCACTTTCAAAGCAATCTACGTAAAATGAAAACAGATCTAGAGATGGGGTGAGAGCACACCCAGTATCAACAGCAGAGGTTACAGCATGTTCTGTGTTCTTACAGATGCTGCCAAGAAAGGCACTTGAGCCTAGACACCAGGACACACTGACACCGTGAGTTCTGTTTGCACCACAATGACCTTGACTACTCAGTTCTAGACGCACCCTGTGAAAATATTTGTTTATCCTTCCAGTGCCCAAATAGTGAGGCCAGCCCTCCCAGGCCAGGGCCCTTGCTCATTGGTGCTCCCCTTGGTATGGTTAGAAGAACAGACTGCTACTGCCTGAGCCACTGTGGGGCTTCTTCTCCAGCTGGTCTGCCTTTTCAGGCAATTGCTACCCTTCCAACTATGGGGAGCAATTGATGGCTGGCTCACAGCCAGGATCCATGTATTCTGCAACCAGCGGGTTGGTTATGGCTTCTTTTTATTTTATTCTATTTTTTTATTTTCAGGTTAATGTGAGGGTATGAACAATTAGGTTTATTTATTTACAGTATTTGCATTTGTTAGGTAGCGTCCCTCTGGTAGTTGCGTTCCACACCCAAAGTTACCATTTTTCTTAAATTGCAAAGTTAAATTCAGGATGGATGACCCCTTTGAAAACTTAGGAAAAAAAGGACTACATCCAGGATAAAGACCTAAGAAAATTCTTGTGGATAAAGAAAAATATTAAGCAATTTGAAAAGCTAGAAATCAAGAGAAAGTGAGCTAGCTGGTAGCAGAAGTAATACGGGACAGGGACTAGATGGGAAATGCACACACACAGCCGAAATTGGACTCAGAAGTGTCCCCTCACCAGCAGAGGACCAGAAATCTATGAGATTAGAAGAGTTGGATTTTTTACTGGGGGGAAGGCAAGAACCAGTCCTTATCATTTCTGTTTGCCTATTACATATCACACAGCATCTTGTCAAGACGGATATCAATGAACACTGGTTATAATAGAACTTGAGTAAACAGGCTATGAGTCCTGCTCAAGGCCAGATGCAAATGACCAGGAAAAGGCCATGCAAATCTTCCTGGACACTCTGGAAGTCCTTGAGATTAAGTTCAAATTCAAAAGGAATATCTTCTTGTCTACAAAAATCCGTGGAGTTAAGTCCTTCATGAGAAAAACCCACCACTGCTCATAAAAAACTCAGGGCAAAACATCTTGTTCTTTTGCCCTTCAGAGATATCTTTGTAAGACAAGGGCCAGCTCTAATGTGGTCCGTTATAATTGTTTTGAGACTAACTGTGCTTATAGCACTGACTTTGGATTAAGACACACATTGACTGGATCCCTATTTCCCAAGGGCCCGTGTGATTCAGTCTCTCCTTGCCTCAGTTAATGCATCTGTAAAGTAGGGATAATATTAATAGTACGTAGACTTCATAGGGTATTTGTAAGGATTAAATACAAATCCTGGCATTCGGCAAACATTCAGTATATAACAACTGATTATTATTCATTCTCTGTTGCTCCCTTTCCCTCTCATTCACATAATCCTCTAAATAGGCACATCTAGTTCTATTTCTGGGAGTTTATATTGAGACTCATACATGTACATGCTAACATAACCAAGTACATATGGTAGATACAGCTGAGAAAGGAGCAGGCCCAACAGACTGAGCCAAATGAACTCTTCTGAGCAACTGAGAGAAAAGAATGAAGTTGTTGAGCTGGGTGTGGTGGTTCATGCCTGTAATCCCAGCACTCTGGAAGGCTGAGGCAGATGGATTGCCTGAGCTCACAGGTTTGAGACTAGCCTGAGCAAGAGCAAGACCCTATCTCTAAAAAATAGCTGGGTCTTGTGCTGGGCGCCTGTAGTCCCAGCTACTTTGGAGGCTGAGACAAGAGAATTGCTTGAGCCCAAAAGTTTGAGGTTGCTGTGAGCTATGATATCATGGCACTCTACCAAGGGTGACATAGTGAGAGTCTATCTCAAAAAAAAAAAAAAAAAGGAAGGGTAGGGAAGGGAAGGGAAAATCAGGATAGGCTGGGGTGATATGAGGGCTGAAACAGACCATTTTTCAGGACTCATTTGAATGACTGACTGCAGACTGTGTACTTCATTCTGTTTCACATGGCTCAGCTTCCTGGTGGTCTGGGCACTGTTTTCAGGTTGGCGTCATACAGGGATACTCAAAGTACGTTCTGCACTTGCTTTTGTCCCACTTAAATCAATGAGTATTTATGTCCTTCCTATAGATGCCAAGCATTGAGACTGAGGCTGAGGATACACACACACATATGAATAAAAGACCACACCATCCAGAAGTTCACAGCTCAGACAATTCCATACCATGTAGTTAGGGCTTTCACAGAGGAACACACAGTACGTTTTTCAAAACAAAATTAATATGACATTTTAATGAAAAGCATCGGCCAAGCATGGTGACTAACGCCTACCATCCTAGCACTCTAGGAAGCCAAGGCAGAAGGCTTCTTTGAGCTCAGGAGTTGGAGACCAGCCTGGGCAAAAGCAAGACCCCACCTCTACTAAAAAAAAAAAAATAGCAAACTTAGTCAGATGTGGTGGCAGGTGCCTGTAGTCCCAGCTACTTGGGAAACTCAGGCAGGAGGATCACTTGAGCCTAGGAGTTTGAGGCTACTGTAAGCTAGGCTGACACCATGGCACTCTGGCCTGGGCAACAGAGTGAGATTCTGTCTCAAAAAAAATCTCCAAAATCCTGGGTATGACAATGGTACAGAATCAGGACTTCAAAGATAAGCAGTAGTTCACATGACATAGAAAAGACATACCAGGTACAGGAAAAGGCGGACAGAATAAGTTTCTGTGTGTATTTGAAAAGTTAGGCCAGAGAGTGGAGTTAGGGTAAGAAAAGCATCTGGGCTTTTCCTTCTCTTTCTTTTACAAATAAAGGGGAGTCTTTGAAGATCGTAGGCAAAACACAACAGAGCCACATGATCACGTTTTTTTTTTTTTTTTTCCAAAAAGCTCATTCGTGGGATCAAATGCAAGACACTCTGGAGTGGGAACAGGAAGAGGAACAGTCAAAAGGAGAGAGCTTGTCTAAGGAGATGACTGCAATGGTCCAGACAAGAGACAGAGAGACTGGCAAGGACAGTGGAGGTGTCATTCATTTCAGAATGACATGGGATGCTGACTCGATGCTGTTTAGTGACTCCCCGAACATGGGATGTGAGACAGGTATGTCTGGCATAACTATGAAGTTTCTGGTTTTAGTAAATGTTGTGCCATCAGTTTGGACGGGGTAGGTGGTAAGGGAAGCGTTGCCCTGTGTGTCTGTGTGAATTCATATTATCATGCACCTGAGAACCTCTTGTTTACCCTGTGCTACTAACACCTGGACTCTGCAGGAGGGAATCGAGGAATAGATTGAAACCTTAGGAAAATAACATTTTCCAGTATGTTTTTAATAAGCTATTCTTTTACTTTTGCTTCCTTTCCAAAGGAATCCTAAGACACCCCAATTAATTCTAATTTTTAACAATTGCCCCAGAAACTCAAAATGTCATGGTTTATTTCATAAAGTGAATGGCTCAAGGGATGTTGTAGCTTAGATAAGTCTTTACAACTGAGACAGCCAGATGGAGAAAGAAAAAAAAAAAAAGCAGACATCTACCAAAAGGCCACAAGAGCCAAATGGGAAATGAGAGCAAGTTTAGAGAAAGAAGAAAAGGGAACAACAGGCTGGTTAATACCTCTATTTCACTACTCAGGACGTTTCTAAATGGGAAGAACTTCTTTAATGATGGGTTTCATACATAAAGGTCCAGGTCAAAGGGAACTTTTTAGAAAGTAGGAGCAGCCTCATTCTCATGTTATTGTTTTACATATATTTATCTGTTATGTCAGGCTAAAAGATGATTTGTTTTTAACAATAAACAAGTGTCACCAATATAAACAAAGTTAATATGACATTTTAATGAAAAGCAACATGGGTTATTTACTAAACTACATGATAATTCACCACATTTACTTTTATAAAGAGAATATAAAATTATGGAGAGTAGGGGAGGATTGTGGATAAGATGTTTGGTCCATAGGCATCTGTGGGGATCTAAGGGAGCAAAAGATGGAAAAGGCCTCAGTCTCTGACTGCTTGAGTCATCATCTCAGGCCTAGATTACCTCCCTCGGGACTTCCTAAAAGAGAGGGAGAGAAAAATAAATTCTATCTTATTTAAACTACAATTTCTAGTTCTTTATTCACATTGTCAAATGTAATCCTGACAAAATCAACTCCTTTGAACATTTTTTCCTATATTTTCTTAGCATCTTAATTTAGTTTTTATGTATATGTTCATAATTACTCTCATGAAAAAGCATAACATTGTACATTGCTCTCTTTTATCAGTTTATGATATTTTCTAAAAAACAATGACACGATCTTTGAAGACTTTTTTAGAATTTTACAATATGAATGTACCATCATTTATACAACCAAATTCCCTGTTTGGGGACACTTATTAAGTAGTTTTACTTATCAATGGGCATCTTCAATTTATTATAATTTCTAGCCAACATCAGGGATAAAAATTATACGGCTGTTCCTTCACAGCAAGCCAGTATGATAAATGGTCTTTGCCACACTGTAGTAAGCAGTCTGGTCATGAGTTCATTCCATTCAATTTCTGTTGGATTTAAGCCCAGAAGAGAGCTCCAAGAAGGAATCTAGCAGATGTTTGGTTATTTGTCCACCAAATAACCAAAAGTAGAGAAGAACAATAGGTAATATTGCCAATCTATATAAACTTATTATAACTAATATTTACAAAGGCTTCAGACTAGAAAGTTTACTCCCATAAGAACACTATTGCTCTCTCGAAACGTCTCTAGCCTAACTGGGTAGAAATAGATAAGAGGTAGGATTTCTCTACTAAAGAGACTTAGGTGCCATTAAGAAGCTCAAAAACTAGACTAAATTATGTCTAAACGTGGCAAAAATAAGGATAAATTTAATAAAATAAACTCTTATTTTATTTAAAACCTTTCTGAGATTGCTGCAAGTGTCCTGAACACAATGAAGTTAGTCGTATGTATTAAGTTACCAGAATTTACACTACATCATTATGTAACTGCTACTGAAGACTGTGACTAGAACTCAGTAGGAGTCCTCATAAGCAGCCATTAACTTAGGCCCATATGGTCTCTTTCTAAGCAGAAAAGTGGGATAATTCCTGTCAGAAACATTTTCAATAATAAGGGTTAAAACAAAAACTATTTTCTGGTTGATTTTGAACTTTTTTTTTTTTGGCCGGGACTGGGTTTGAACCCACCACCTCCGGCATATGAGGCTAGCACCCTACTCCTTTGAGCCACAGGTGCTGCCCTCTGGTTGATTTTAAAAGAAACAAAAATTGCTAGCCACCTAGAATTTCCCGCTGCCTGTTATCTATCATATGAATATTGCCTTTCATAATTAATCAAGTTTTATCTTTTTGCCAAGAGCCAAATAACACCATAGAAATAGGAACATACGTACATTCAACCTTTACAAAGTTAACTTTTATTCTTATCCAGAAAGACAGAATAATAACATGCTCCTTCAGTTAGGTTCAGTAAACGTGAATTTGACATCTGTGTACTGAGCATAAAATCATTTCATTAAAGATTATTAGTTAAGAAGCAAAAGTACATGCTCACATTTTCTAATAGTTCAAATATTGTAACAACTTTTCTCTCTAAGAACCAATGAGCCAGAATTCTTAACTCCTGGAAATAATGTCTAAAAGTAGGCAAATAATTATATAAACAGATTCAACAGGCAGCACAAAGCTCATATCCTAAAGGTATTTGCACTTCATTCAAGGGGAGCCATCAGGCACCAAAAACTTGTTCATTCTCATTTTAACACGGTTTGAAGAAATTTGCTTATATGATTCCTATCATTTGGTAGATTAAAAGGAGAGGTATGCTAAGGCCAAGGACAATGAATGTATCTTCAAGACTTCTAGTCTGACATTGAGAATGGAGATCAAAAATTATTTTTAAAAGGAGAAGTAACTTGAAATATATAATAATCTGGAGCCATTCAGTTTAGGGTTATATTATTCTAGATTATAGCCTAACCGAAAACTAAGCTTGTGACAATAACCTAAACAATCAAGATATAGGTATATTAGTTAAGCAATTAATAACCTATAACAATGTTTTAAAAGATTTCTATGACATTGTATTTTTAAACATGGGAGGATCCCTTGAGCTCAGGAGTTTGAGACCGGTCTGAGCAAGAGTGACATCCTGTCTCTACTAAAAATAGAAAATAATTAGCTGGGTATTATGGTGGGTCCTGTAGACCCAGCTATTCAGGAAGCTGAAGCAGGAGGATCACTTGAACCCAGGAATTTAAGGTTGCTTTGAGCTAGGCTGAGGCCACAGCACTCTAGCCTGGCCAACAGAGGGAGACTCTGTCTTAAAAAAAAAAAAAAAAGAAGTAACAAAGAAAGAAAAAGAAGAATACTCAGAAAAATCTGAGTATTTAACTGAGTATTTAAGAGAATAAGTTCAGGTGTGGTGGCTCATGCCTGTAATACTAGCACTCTAGGCAGCCAAGGCCGGTGAATTGCCTGAGCTCACAGGCTTGAGACCAGCCTGAGCAAGAGCAAGACTTTATCTCTAAAAAAAGCCAGGTATTGTGGTGGCTGCTTTGTAAGTCCTAACTAATTGGGAGGCTGAGGCAAGAGAATTGCTTGAGCCTAAGAGTTTGAGGTTGCTGTAAGCTATGACGCTAGAGCACTCTACCAAGCATGACAAAATGAAATTCTATCTCAAAAAAAAAAAAAAGAGAGTAAGTTCTAAAAATCCTTTATAACTTAGAAATTCTATACATTCATGACTCTGGAAAAATGAGCAACTCTTTATTCCTCAATAATGTGGGCTATATATATATATCTCATAAAAACATTTTAAAATTAATATTTTAGTAGGCAGTATACACTTACAGTATCCATGAACATATATGCACATACATAAACACATAAATACCATAAAATTACTTTTCTCCCTACTCAATATCTCTCCTTAGGGAAAACCACTACAACCAGTTTTTTGTTTATTTGTCTGAAGGGAGATAGAATAGAATTATAATATAAATACATGTGTGTATAGGTATATATGTATTATAATATGTATTGACACAAATGGTACAGTACTACAAATACTTCTAGTTTTTACATTTTTCACTTCATAATAGATCTATTTTCTATATAGTGTCCACATATCTATCTCCTATAGGAGATATTGATATATTAGAATATAGTGTCCACATTCTTTTCTATGGCTGTTTAGTATTCAATGATTGATTTAACCAGTTTAACCAATTCTCTTATTTGCTACTGAGTATCCAATCTTTGGCTATTGCCAAGAATGCTGCAATGACTAACTGTATACACAGCCATTTCAAATGTGTACTTCAGTTCAATAAATTCCTAATGGTGAAATTTCTGGTTTTGTATATCTAAAATTTTGATAGAAATTACTAAATTGCTCTCTTAGAAATTATACTAATTTATGCTCCCACCAACAATGTATAAGAGCACTTATTTCACAATACCTTCACTCATGGAATGTTATTATAACTTCTAGAACTTTGATTTTTTTTTTTTCTTCTAGAGTTGGGTTTCACTATGTTGCCCAGGCTGCAGGGCAGTGGTCATTCACAGGCACGATCAAAGCCCACTACAGCCTCTGACTCCTGGCCTCAAGTGACACTCCGGCATCAGCCTCCCTAGTAGTTGGGACTATGAATGCATACCAAAGCAACAGCTTAGAACTTTGATTATTTAATTGAACAAAACCAGGAGCTCTCTTAAGTTTTAATTTGTATTCCTTTTATTTTTTATTTAACAGAGTCTCAACTATATAGCCCTTGGTAGAGAGCCATGGTGTCACAGCTCACAGCAACCTCAAACTCTTGGGCTATATGCCAGCGGTTCTCAACCTGTGGGGTCGCTACCCACAAGAACTGTATTAAAGGGATACAGCATTAGGAAGGTTGAGAACCACTGGCTTAAGCGATTCTCTTCCCTCAACCTCCCAAGTAGGTGGGAGTATAGGTGCCCACCACAATGCCCGGCTATTTTTTTGTTGCAGTTGTTTAGCTGGCCTGGGTTCAAAACTGCCACCCTCGGTGTATATGGCTGGCGTCATAACCACTATGCTACAGGTGCCGAGTCTTTGTGTTCCTTTTATTCTGAGTGAGGTTAAACATCTTTTCAAGTTTCAAAAATAGTGCTAAGGGGAGAAGCCTGATCTAGGTGAAGAAAACTATGAAGCGCTACTTAGGACCACAAAGGAAGGTTAATCTATGTTCTTGGATAAGAATCTCCTAACTGGTAAAATACATAAATCTTTTCAAGTTGTTTTTTTGTTTATTTGTTTTTTGAGACAGAGTCTTACTCCATCACCCTGAGGAGAGTACCCTGGCATCACAGCTTACAGCAACGTCAAACTCTTGGGCTCAAGAGATCCTCTTGCCTCAGTTTGTCTATTTTTAGTAGAGACAGGGTGTTGCTCTTATTCAGACTAGTCTCGAACTCCTAAGCTCAAGCAATATACTTGCCTTGGCCTCTCAGAGTGCTAGGATTACAGGTGTAAACCACCACACCTGGACTTTCAGCTTTTCAAGTTTTGGAAACTGTCTTTTCAGTAATGTCTATTCATATTCTTTAACCCCTTTTCCATTTTTTGTTGGTTGATGTAGAAGCACTAATCACAAATTAAAGAATTATCCCTTTGTGGTGTGAGTTATAAATATTTTTCCAGTTCATTATTCATCTTCTAAGTTATCTATTGTCATATAATATTTATTTCTATGTATTGAGCATGTCAATCTTTTATTTTCAAATTTAGAAAGTTTGTTGTAACTTAGATTAAGAAAGAAATCCCATGTTTACTACTATTTTATACTTAAATATTTAATTAATATGTTATTTATTTTGGTATAAAATATGGAACATGGATCAAATAATTACTTTTCTAGATTGCATCCAGTTAACTTTAGCTCATTTACTGAATAACCTTTTCCCTGCTCATCTAAAAAGTCTTTTTTTTTTCCAGACAGTCTCAAGCTGTGGCCCTGGGTAGAGTGCTATGGCATCATAGCTCACAGCAACCTCCAACTCAGGTTCAATCGATCTTCTTGCCTCAGTTTTTCTATTTTTAGTAGAGATGGGGTCTCACTTTTGCTCAGGCTGGTCTAGAACGCATGAGCTCAAGCAATCCACCTGCCTCATCCTCCCAGAGTGCTAGAATTACAGGCATGATAAAAAGTCTTATTACATGCTAAATTCCAATGTGTATTTGGATCTATTATTATGAATTTAATGCTGTATCTATCATAGTTTTGTTTTAATATCTATTAGGGGTTGCCCTCTATACCTCTACTGTTCTTATTCAGAATTTTTTCTGTAGTTTCTTGCTTAATTTTACATATAAACTTTTGAATCAGGTATTCTGGTTCATTTTATTTTTATGGAGATCTCATTAGATTTATATATTAATTTAGGAATTATGGATTTTACCAGTTAGGAGATTCTTACCCAAGGATATAGATTAGCCTTCCTTTGTGGTCCTAAGTAGCACTTCATAGTTTTCTTCACCTAGATCAGGCTTCTCCCCTTAGCACTATTGATACTGGACAACCAAAAATGTCTCCAGATATTGCCAGATGTTTGTTGGGGGGCAAAACCATCCCTGGTTGAGAACCACTAATCTAATCAAGCACACTTAAATATCAGGTGTTTTGTTGTTTTCTTGCTAATCTAAATAGCATCCTTGCCCCTACTATGTCTTCTAGCTAGTTGTTTGTATATATACTACTACTCATTTTCACATTTAAATTAAATGCCCAGCCACTTTATGAATTCTCATATTGTTTATAAGAGCATTTTTGTTTGTTTGTTTTTGTTTTTTGAGACAGAGTGTTTCTCTGTTGCCAGGGCTAGAGTACAGTAGCTCTGCATTGCATCATAGTTCAATGCAACCTCAAACTCCTGGGTTCAAGCAATCCTCCTGCCTCAGTCTCTCCAGTGGCTGGGTGCTACCATCTCAGGCTAATTTTTTCTATTGTTTTGATAGAGACTAGGTCTTTCTCTTGCTCAGGCTGGTTTTGAACTCCTGACCTCAAGTGATCCTCCCCTCTCTGCCTCCTAGAGTAGTAGGATTATAGGGCGTGAGCCACAGCGTCCAGCTACCTTATTCTTAAAGCATTCATAGTGACTCTGTTCCCTGATTGAACCCTGACTGATGAAGTGGGCACTCACACTGATGCACAAAAGATCCATTTATTCATTTAACTTAAAACATACAGGTATAAATTCACTGGCCAATCTGAATAAAGGACAAGCACTCTTGATTTGAGTATGAGCCAGCTGTTCCCTGTGAAGAATCACATCCATAACATATGATCTATGATTTCCAGTTTTTCTCTATTTAGGGTGAAATAAGAATTTAAATACACTTATGAGGGGCCAAGCATAGTGGCTCAAGCCTTTAACCCCAGTGCTTAGGAGGCTGAGGTGGGTGGATTGCCTCACAGGTTTGAGACCAGCCTGAGCCAGAGAGAGACTCTATCTCTAGAAAATAACTGGGTGCAATGGCAGGTGCCTGTAGTCCCAACTACTTGGGAGGCTGAGGCAAGGGGGTGACTTGAACCCAAGAGTTTGAGGTTGCTGTGAGCTGAGATGCCACAGCACTCTACTGAGGGGGACCAACTGAGACTCTGAGAATATATCTAGATTTTTATGCTTCTCCCTATCTTTCACAGTACTTTCACCACATCTCTTTCAACAGGAATTGTTTTTGGTAACTTGCCTTTATCAAGTCTTTCCAAATCATTCAAACTAGTTTTCACAGATACAATATATTTCATTGATTATTTAATGTCTAATTAAAGTGTGAACACATTTCATATTAAAAGAGAGAAGAGAGACTGCTGGTTACTTCTACAAAGTTAAAAGAGCTGTACTTATAATCTGAATCTGACCACATCCCACAAATTGCTTTTAGAATCATGTTTACTTACAATTTACTTCCTCTTCACGAAGGTAGAAAACAAGCTATGCATGAAAAAAGTATCTTGAATTTTATGCTCATTGGATCTACATTATTTTGAGTTTTCAAAATTTAGATATTGGAAAGTTTGTCAACCTTCCAATAGAACCCAATTGTGACTGGATTTTGACCCACTGATGTAGGCCTGGTCACACTAGCTCTCTAGAAGAATCTAGAGTAGTGGTTTTCAACCTGTGGGTCACGACCTACAGGAACTGTATTAAAAGGCTGTGGTATTAGAAAGATTGAGAACCACTGATCTAGAGTAATTTTTAAGAAGCATATAATTAAAAAAACTTAGAAAGGATAAAGTAGAACCTGTAAGGTCAGTATGTTGTCTATACCTATCTGAGGGAAAAAACAAAAGCAAAAATAAGACGTCCAGTCGACCATAATTCAAGGATAAGTCCACTGCTACTTGCTGTTTTTATGCTTAACTCATTTTTTCTTCTGTAGCCTGATCAAACAGATTTAGATTCTCTAGACATTTATTGAATATTTACTACATACTACATTCTGAAATGGCTATTTGCACAGTGTTATCTTATTTAACCCTTATACCAATCCTGAGGGATATGATTTGTCCCAATTTTCTTTTTTTGGGGGGGGGAAGAGTCTTACTTCCTTGCCCTCAGTAGAGTGCTGTGGTGTCACAGCTCACAGCAACCTTACTCTTGGACTCAAGCAATTCTCTTGCCTCAGCTTCCCAAGTAACTGGGACTACCGGTACCTGCCACACACCCAGCTATTTTTTAGAGATGGGGTCTCATTCTGGCTCAGGTTGGTCTCAAACTTGTGAACTCAAGCAATCTCCCTCCTCTGCCTCCCAAAGTGTTAGAATTACCAGGCTTACAGGATTACAGTGAGCCACTGTGCCCAGACTTATTCCCATTTTCTATCTCAGGAAACAGATTAGCAGGCTTGCAGAATTAACCAAAGTTACCCAGATGTAGGAGCCCAAATTGACTGCAGATTAGCTCAATGGCTTTCTTCATAACTAGGAGGAACACTCCTAGTTCATATCTCTTGGTCACGTGAAAAACATTTGATAAACTAGTATTTGTTTATAATTATGCAATTATTATACAATGATTTTGAAATAACTTTGGATAGGAAATTTTTTTTTTAGACAGGGTCTTGTCATGTTGCTCAGGCTGGTCTCAATAAACTTAACTAAAGTGATCCTCCTGCCTCAGTCTTCCAAGTAGCTGGGACTACAGCCATGCACCACTGCACCTGGCTTGGATTGGGAATTTTCAAAAATGTTAGAAAAGAAGATGCCTATTTCAATAAACTTACATCTAGTTGTTAGGAAATAGTGATAACAAGGTTGATTTTCTTTAAGGTCACAGTAACAAATGATGGTAACATTAGTGGCAGTGTAACTTTGTATTTACTATACATAGATACTTCTTAACAACTTAAAACAACTTTTGGAAATATTACCTATTGTCTTTTGTAACATCCCAGTAGTAAGGAGATACTTTTTACTGCCAAGTAACCCAGGACTCATTCTCAGAAAGTACTTAGGACACAAAAGCATGTGCTAGGACAGTAATAATAATCTTTGTCCCTGAAGTTCTGCCCATTAATCCTAGCTTTGTCCCTTCAGCCACCTTCAAAATGACTCATGGCCATTTGGCAGGGACAAAAAGATCAGGCAGACAAATTTCAGCTGTAATCTTAAGAGTATTCTAACATAATATCACACCTTTTTTGGTTTTTTATTATTTGAGCCAGACTCTTCAACCACGTTAATAATGACTGGAACAAAGAGAAATTGCTCATGCCCTACTTTGCTGATCTCTTAAATTTAACACCAGTATGAACATGGCAGATTTGTTTTTTGCTTGTCACAAATGCATTTTGCTTGTTTACTGCAATAAGCAGACTATAGGAACTCATTCTACAGTAAAATTAATAGCTATATTCTTCACCCAGCCTCTAAGTAAATTTTGAAGAGATTGTTGTTTGTGTTCTTTTCTCCAGTTAACAAATAAATCTAAGATCCTGGGAACTCTAGTCTTAGTCTCTGGGGAGTTCTGGGTTTAAATCTTCTGCTTTGAATTATTTTAACATACATTCATAAACTTCACCTACTTGGGTGAAACTCTCACCAGACCCAGAAAAAAAACAAGTTTCCAGTGGTCCCCACAACCACGGATTGCCTGGTCTTAGTTATACTCTCTATATTTGTGTTTTGTTTGCTCTCCAGTTGCTTCCTATGTGTTTTATGTGTTATTTTTCCCATTAACTTACAGAAATCCTGATAGGCAGGGAACATCTCTATTCTTTTTTTTTGTACTGAGACAGAGCCTCAAGCTGTCCCCCTGGATAGAATGCAATGGCATCACAGCTCACAGCAACCTCCAATTCCTGGGCTCAAGTAAGTCTCCTGTCTCCGCCTCCCAAGCAGCTGGGACTACAGGCGCCCGCCACAACACCCGGCCATTTTTTGGTTGCAGACATCATTGTTGTTTTGTTTGGTGAGCCCGGGCTGGATTCAAACCTGCCAGCTCAGGTATACGTGGCTGGCGCCTTAGCCTGCTGAGCCACAGGCACCGAGCCGAACATCTCTATTCTTACTCCTAGCTTACAAGTCATAGAATGGAGATAGGAAAGCAACATTGATGGCCCAAGTTCCTTTATGTGCCATTAAAATGACTCCCATAAACATCTTATGATGTAACTATTATTATCCCCATTTTCCAAAAAAGGAATTTTTTTTTTGCAGTTTTTTTGCCGGGGCTGGGTTTGAACCTGCTACCTCCAGCAGCCTACTCCTTTGAGCCACAGGTGCCGCCAGGAATTTTTTTTTGCCGGGACTGGGTTTGAACCTGCTACCTCCAGTAGCCTACTCCTTTGAGCCACAGGCACCGCCAGGAATTTTTTTTTTAGACTACTTCTGAATATTCCTTTAGAGAACCATTCTGCACATCTACATTTCCCATGGGGACTCAGTGGGGGTGAGGGTGTATGTGCAGGAGCTGCTTAGTTCCTCGAGCTTCTGCAGTACATGACCGCTCACAACATACCTGGGACATACATCAGGGAACTGGGGAGGCTGTAGCATCAGGCCCAGGAGGACAGAAGCAGACTCTGGTCTACCTTACCTACCTAACCATACACCAATTACCCCAGACACTCAGTGTCTGGGGCTGCATTGGTGCATGGTTAGGTAGGAAAGGTAGGCCAGAGGGCTACATTGGTGTCTCAGGCACTGTCTTCTTCATCTCCCTCTTACTGAGACCATAGTGAGGATCAGAACGATCTACTGGAAGTACATCACTGACACCAAAAAAGGAATTTGACACCAAGTAGGGTGGCTCATGCCTGTAATCCTAGCCTCTGGGAGTCTGAAGTGGGAGGATCACTTGAGGCCACGAGTTTGAGATGGGCCTCAGCAAGAGGGAGAACCCCCGTCTCTACAAAAAGCAAAAAAATTAGCCAGGCATGTTGGTCCACATCTATAGTCCCAACTACTTGGAGGCTGAGGCAGGAGGATCGCTGTCAGCTAGGCTGAAGCCACTGCACTCCAACCAGGGTGATAGAGTGAGATCCTGCCTCAAAAGAAAAAAAAAAAAAAAAGGAATTTGAGGTCCAGAGAAGTTGGAAGAGTTCCCCAACTTTACCCAAATGTCAACAGAATGAACTCCAAACCAAGATATGCCCTCTCTCCCACACTGCTTTCTCTCAAAACATTCTTCATTATAAGACTTTTACAATAAAAAGCAATAAATGCTATTTTAAAGATCAAAAAGAAGAGTAAAAATCTCCTTAAATTAAATCTCCTTTAATTAAATTAATGATAAAAGCTAGGCGCAGGGGCTCATGTCTGTAATTCTAGCACTCCAGGAGGCCGAGGCGGGTGATTGCTTGAGCTGAGGAGTTCAAGACCACCCTGAGCAAGAGCAAAACCCAATCTCTAAAAGAAAACAAAACAAACAACAAACCAAAAAAAAGTATCTAGGCATTTTGGTGGGCACCTGTAGTCCTGGCTAGTTGGGAGACTGAGGCAAGAGGATCATTTAAGCCCAAGAGTTGGAGATTACTGTGAGCTAAGATGCCACAACACTCTACCCAGAGTTAAAAGTGAGACTCTGGGGCGGCACCTGTGGCTCAGCGAGTAGGGTGCCGGCCCCATATGCCGAAGGTGGCAGGTTCAAACCCAGCCTCGGCCGAACTTGAAAACAGAAAAATAGCCGGGCGTTGTGGCGGGCGCCTGTAGTCCCAGCTACTCAGGAGGCTGAGGCAAGAGAATCACCTAAGCCCAGGAGTTGGAGGTTGCTGTGAGCAGTGTGACGCCACAGCACTCTACCAAGGGCAATAAAGTGAGACT
>CAUYON010196208.1:0-70556 GCA_963573935.1 Arctocebus calabarensis
GGGCGCCTGTAGTCCCAGCTACTAGGGAGGCTGAGGCAAGAGAATCGCTTAAGCCCAAGAGCTGGAGGTTGCTGTGAGCAGTGTGACGCCACGGCACTCTACCCAGGGCGATAAAGTGAGACTCTGTCACTACAAAAAAAAAAAGAATTGTCTCCCCAAATAAAGCATACACATTTCATTCTTCTTCTTTTGTTTTGAGACAGGGTCTCACTCTGTCTCCCAGGCTAGAGTGCAATGGTGTCCTCATAGCTCACTGCAACCTCAAACTCTTGATGTCAAGTGATCCTCCCGCCTCGGCCCCTCCAGGAGAAGCTAACACTGCAGGTACTGTCTACCATGCCTAGCTTATATATGTATCATATGTGTGTGTGTGTGTGTGTGTGTGTGTATTTTACTTTTTTGCAGAGCTATTATATGTTTTGCTTTTGCCCAGACTGGCCCTGAACTCCTGGCTTCAAGTAAGCTTCCTGTCTATGCCTCCCAAAGTGCTAGGATTACAGGTGTGACTGCCTACCCTTCATTCTTCATTAAAATAAAGTTTCCTTAGGCCAAGCATGGTGGCTCATGCCTGTAATGCCAGCACTCTGGGACGCTGAGGCAGGTGGATTGCTTGAGCTCAGGAATTTTTTTTTTTTTTTTTTTGAGACAGAGCCTCAAGCTGTCACCCTGAGAGTACTGTGGCATCCCAGCTCACAGCAACCTCCAATTCCTAGGCTCAAACGAGTCTCTTGCCTCTGCCTCCCAAGTAGCTGGGACTACAGGCGCCCGCCACACCGCCTGGCCATTTTTTGGTTGTAGCCGTTATTGTTGTTTGGCAGGCCCGGGCTGGATTCGAACCTACCAGCTCAGGTGTATGTGGATGGTGCCTTAGCCCGTTGAGCCACAGGCACTGAGCCTTGAGCTCAGGAATTTGAAAGGGCACCTGTGGCTCAAAGGAGCAGGGTGCCGGCCCCATATGCAGGAGGTGGCGGGTTCAAACCCAGCCCTGGCCAAAAACCGCAAAAAAAATAAATAAGTAAATAAATAAAATGAAAATAAAAATAGCCCAGCATTGTGGCAGGAAGCTGTAGTCCCAGCTACTTGGGAGGCTGAGGCAAAGAGGATGACTTGAGTCCAAGAGTTTGAGGTTGCTGTGAGCTACGAGGCCATAGCACTCTGCCGAAGGTGAAAGTGAGACTCTGTCTCAAATAAATAAATAAATAAAATAAAGTTTCCTTGTTTAGAACTGGCATTTGTTTTCATGTTGGTACATATCTAATCAAATTCAGCTAAGTGTATCCTCCGGCCAAAACAACCTTTTTAAAAAAGATTACAAGTAGGAAAGTTGATAAATGGGAAGAATGGGCAAAGTTGATAACATATTACTTACCAGGAATGCGTAGAATTGTTAAAGCAAGACACTCACTTTTTAGTTCAAGTAAATTCTCGCTTTGAATAAATACCTAGATCACATAGAAATTCATATACTCTCTTCCTTTTTGTAAGCATAAACCAAAATGACATACAGAAAAAGTTGCTCAAACTTATAAAAAAGGTAGGTAGCATTAATGAAACGAACAAAAGATAACCAGTTTATTTACTGGAAAAAGTTATGCATTACACCATAGTCAGTTGGTAACATAAACCAAGACATAAGAATCGATATATTGGCTTCTGGTTATTTTCTTAGCACTGGAGTGCCTTTTCCAACCATTGAGTGCATGATCAGATTACACAAATGCAAGCACATATCATTTGGATTCTCCCATGACACATTCGCTTAGGATTGTCTACAATAAAAAAATTAAAAATGGCAAGCAGTAATAAATTCATAGGAATTTTTTTGATTTTAAAATAATTGCATGTGTCTTTGAGAACTTTTTTTTTTTTTTTTTTGGAAATTCAGATCTTTAAAAATAATTAGCAACAAAAACTTTCTTAGATCTTTCTTAGTCTTTTAGTCATGTTTTCAATGTGGTATTATCAGGAGGTGGAAACACTTCACATCATTTAACCCCAAAGGCATAATAACAAGCGGCAATGAAATGTAAGAATAGGTGAATCATTACAACAATAATCATACAGCCTACAAATCAGGGTTGGCCACGCCTGACATGAATATTAACAATGAAAAGAAATACAGTATCAGAATCATGTATGGTTCATCATTGATGCACAACCATGCAAATAAAAACACTGAGTAGTTTACAGAAATGTCATAAAAGATTTCCAAAGAATTGTTTAATTGACTATAACAGTCAAACCTTGAGCTGAAAACTTTTGTGGCAATAAAGTTAAATGATGTATTTCCTCTAAGATTTACTGCACAAACCGTACCTATGAACCTAGTGATTCATTCTGTATCTCCATTACCATTGAATAATGATTTTTAAACAAAATGATATTTCCCTTTACTTTATGGCTCTCTGATCTTTGTTTTAAAAGGACTTTATAAAAAGAAAAACATACATTTATATTAAGTCTCAGATTTACCTCTCAGTATTTTCATTAGAGAACAATAATGATCCAGAGAGTAATTATGAAAGGAAAAGAAGCTAAAATTAAAAAACAAAAAGTCCTCTTAACAAGTGTCCTGTAGTAATGAAACTCCAATCACAGCAATAATCTGGCTCAGCAGTTTACCCAGGCTTCAGTTTAAATAGGGCAAACTGTAAATAACTCCAGAGAAAAGGGATAAAAATATACTGATTAGAGCCATGCACTTCAATATGGAAAGGAGACCAGATATAGGTAACAATCTCTCCTTACATTCCTATGGACAAAAGATCACAAGAGAAATAAGACTTCTACTGTGTTCGTATTCTGAATATGGGAGAGCTTCCATGATGTGACGGATCTCATGCAAACATTTAACATTGCGCAATTCTATGCACGCTCACCCTTAATGCTAAAGGCAGTTAACTGCTCTTCTTCCTATGTAGTAGATTGATTTCCAGAAAATTTTCAGTTGGGGAACATACCCTAATAGTAAATATCTCTTTCAATGACACTAAGCCAGCGGTTCTCAACCTGTGGGTCGTGACCTCTTTTTAATAATGAAAATACATTGCGGCATTAGGAAGGTTGAGAACCACCGCAAGCAATAAGGACGAAAGAGATGTCTTTCAGGAAGACGTAGATGAAATCTTTCAGGTGTTACCATAATGGGTTCCGGCTACAAATGCGATCCATCAGGAACAATGGCACTTAAGTTGGCATCTAAATAAAGATGAATGTCATTTCTGATACAAGTCATCTGCAGACAACTGAAAAGGTCCCTTGGGAGCCAGATTGATCTTGTATGTCCATAGAAACTGATTTTAAGATAAAAAAATTTCTGGTCAATATCAGGACTGATCATGCTATCAAGTTATGATAGATAAATTATATCTGTCAAAACTCCAGTTCACCAGCTTTTTGAATCATGTTCCCTTTATTTGAAAACATATGCTTGTAAATTTTTTGCTGTCTTAAATACAAGGATTACTTAAAATCTAATTTATAAACAAAAGAAGTGGAGGGCAAGAAGGCGCCTGTGGCTCAAAGGAGTAGGGCGCTGGCCTCACATGCCGGAGGTAGAGGGTTCAAACCCAGCCCTGGCTGCAAAAAAAAAAGTGGAGGGCAAACTTTTTAAAATTGTGAACTTTATCCTAAGAGTTTCATTCACAGTTAATCTGATTTTTTATTTTCCACATCAGTGCATTTTACGGCATCCTTGGGTTGAACCAGAACAGTTCCTCTGGTGGGCCTGCTTTTGGCTGATTTATTATGACAATTATACATTAAATTTGACATTCTTATCCCAGAAAAGAATGTATTTCATTTCTTCCCTTTTATGTTTTATAATCTAAAGAACTGTAGAAAAAATTTTTTAATTCATTAAATCAGGAGATTTCCACATTCCTAGTTGACTGGACCCACATTTCATTTGAAAACAGAAAGACTTATCTGTTTAAGAATATTCTCCAAAGCATGGAAAAAGCAGATGTTGTAGCCTGAATATCCTTTTAAATAAAGATAAAATTTTAGAAGCATTTCTCCCTTCCTAAGGGATTATATACCTTTGATTTCTGGGGACATTTGATTTTTAAAAAAAAACAGTTGAAGTTGGCTCGGCGCCTGTGGCTCATCAAGCTAAGGCGCGAGCCACGTGCACCTGAGCTGGCAGGTTTGAATCCATCTCGGGCCCACCAAACCACAATGACGGCTGCAACCAAAAAATGGCCGGGCCTTGTGGCGGGCGCCTGTAGTCCCAGATACTTGGGAGGCAGAGGCAGGAGACTCGCTTGAGCCCAGGAATTGGAGGTTGCTGTGAGCTGTGATGCCACAGCACTCTCTCCAAGGTGACAGCTTGAGGCTCTGTCTCCAAAAAAAAAAAAGTTGAAGTTTTTTAGCAAAATAACTACATTCTGGACAACTTTAAAGATATTATGAAATATAGCTAGAAAGAAAAATAATACCAAATATCATTTAAAAAAACACTTATCTTGGAAAAATTAAGATTGCCATACCATCTTCAAATATAAAATATTTGATTTAAAAATTTAAAATAAAGGAATCATAGAATTATGGGCTCCCAGAATTATAATACAAGATATGTGCCACTTAACTTAATCGTTAGTAGACTACCAAAAATACTCAGTTTTTAAAAAACAGATCTTCCTTATGATTATCAAGTCAACAATTAATTTCCCAGTGTTAAAAATCTCTTTTCTAGAGTTAATTCAAATCCTTCACACCGGAGACTTTTTTTTTTTTAATTTCAGATTAATATGAGGGCACAAATGATTAGTTTACAGTGTTTGCATTTGTTAGGTACAGTCCCTATTGTCGTCATCCAAAGGCTTTCTTATTCCAGTCTCAGCAACACTAAATACAGCTGGTATCTATCATTTGTTAAATTCTTTTTCCTTGAAGATCACTATGGTACCTCCTCTTCCTTTGGCTAAAGTATAATTTCTAAATAGGCCTTTTCTGAATTATTTAATAACTTATTATTTTCTCAAAGTTCTCTAAATTCCTTTTATTAGAATCTAGATTAGGTCCGTGAAAGGAATCTGATGAACCATGAGTTAATTGGAAAGATTAACCTAAGGTCTTTTATGCCCTTGAGCGCTCAGGCCAACAGCAATTTATTGCTCTTTTTTATACCATGTTTTAATTAAGGAAAAGCCTCAGTAGGAAAGCATTTCTGCATACTATTTCTTTCAGTGCTGTGATTGTGCTTACTTTTTTAAAACTACCTGTTTATTTTGTAACCCCTCTTGCTAGTTATCTTGAATCTTGCTCACCACGTTTGCAGTCATTAGCCAGAATTTTAATGCATTTCTCCAGGTTATTTTCCCTCCCCAATTATGTCTTCAATTTGATCTTCCTGAGGTTTGTTCTTTTTGGTTCTCATCAGTTCTTCAATTTCCTTTTTAACTCCTGAAGTTATCTTTACAAGTACTGATTTTTTTATCAACACAACACATATTTATTCATTTTAAATGCCTCTAAATAAATATAGACATGGCTCAGTTTAAACTACGCTAAACGATGCCACAGTGTAAATACTCGGTATTCTTTCTTGCTGCTTGGGGACTATCATCTAATTTTGTGCTGAAAATGAGAAGTTTCTTTCCAAGTTTCTATACCTTCTTGGCAAAAATTTTGCTAAAATTAACATTTTTACAAAATTATGTTTCAAAACAAGTATATTCCACTCTCTTAGGCTAAAGAACTGAAATAAAACTAGTTTATAGTAGACTTAATAATAGACTTTATATTGGAATAAATAAAGGTTTGGTATATGACCCAGCTTTTCACTGGCTCCTCTAGCCCAAGTAAGGGAATAAGAATGTCAAAGCGGTGTTGACAGCGGGCAGGACAGCCTCATCATTACAAATAGACAATTACTCCCTGCCGAGTTCCCAGTCCCACCGAACAAAACTGATGAGACAATATAGGAAGGGTTCCCAAGTACTGTTTTTAAAAGGCAGATTTTCCTTCAGGCACAGTTTTTATTAAAAGTCGACTTAGCAGCTATGCCACTTCTCAGGTCCAAACATAGGGTGCTTAAAAAAAAAAAGAGGAAAAGAAAATTTAAAAAAGCAAGGGCAAGAGAAATCTTTCCTTAATTGAACACTAATAAAATCCACACTGTCTCACTAATACTGGTACTAGGTAGACACGACACCAAGACAATGAATGAAGAGAATGTTTGGGAGGACCAAGGCAATGCGGGTGGGAAAGCGCAGAAGGACAGGCTGAGATGAAGAAGACTTCCTGACGATTTGTTCTGTGTCTGTACTTTAACCTGAATCCCTATTTTGGTGGCGATTTCAACTATTTTAGTCCAAGTTGCATAATAAATGACACTGTTGAAAATAGCACTCATTTAAGGAACACAAAAACCTCTTGGTTGCTTTGGTAACAGTGACCACTACTTCATAGGCTTAGGACTGACAAAAGATCCTGCCATGTGCTTTAGGATTGACAGGTCAGTCTTTAACAACAGACCACACTCCCGTGACTGTGCCATCCACTGCTCAGCTGAGTGGCTCCCAGACCTCCATGGTGAGCGCCCTGCACTGTTAACTATCCTTTGTGTTAACAGCAAGGATCACTTTTCTTTTGTTTGTTTCTTTTGAAGAGGAGTTCCATATATCCTTACATGAAAAGGTAAAACCCTTATGGTTTTAAATAAGTTAAGGCTACCTGACAAAGACAAGGAATCAGGGCTAGGAGCGATTGTGTGGGCAGCACTTGAGAGTTAAGGAGCCCAAGAATGGTTAGACCTTTCAGCTCAATTAGCTGTTTTCCTTGTTTGTCAGATTATGTGCAAAATAAATTTTGCTATGAAAATCCACTGCCTTAAATCAAGTCATAAAAGTTACCCAGCAGAATCTGTAAATTAACTAGGAAACATGTATCATCTCAATATAATATGATTGTAGGCACCTGAGTGTTTGTCAAAAGTAGACAGTGAGCTAAGGTTTATTATCTATTGTTTTTTTTGGCAAGGAAGATTCATTATGAAAAACCTAACAACAACAACAAAACATACAATTCTGATCAAAATTTGAACACTTTCTGGGTAAATTAATTAACCAAAGGCTAGCATACATCTATCTATGTAGATATTTTCCCATTTGTACATGATACCTTTTAGCAGGAACGACTCATAGTAGGACCCTGAATTTGGGAGAAGTAAAAAAAAAAAAAAAAACAAACAACAATTCTGGACATTAAATAAACACATTATGTTTTCCCTTCAAGTTATTTAACCTTCTGTAACATAATCACACACATACACACACACAAAGGTGCAGCACCAATACATCTACTCAACTTCAATTAAAAAAAATTAAAGATATCATCAAAACTTGGAAAAAAAAAATCAATGCATCATAACTTAGTCTCTTTTTTAGAGCAATGAACTCTAGTTAAAAAAAAACAAAAAACAAAACCCAGAAGTTAATGAGCCGATTAGAAAATAAGAGCATACATAATGTCAGTGTAGCAGCAAAATACAGTTATTGTTAACATTCTGATGCACCTCATTTATCATTTTGTGCAAGAAAAATGACCACAGTCTGGCCGATTCCAAATTTCAAACTAAATATAAACTCCTACTTGACTCAGCGAATTATGCTTGTTTGAAAATCAATGAATTAAATTCACATCTCACAGAAATTACTTTTATAGACATAAATCATGTAGCAAATAAAGTACAAAATAAATATCAATGGCAAAAAATATTGGAATCCATTTCTATAGCTGAATTTGGAGTGTGAGGAAACATGATTTACAATATAGGTATTTTACATCATCTTCGGTCTCTCATGCGATCGAGGTAAAGCCAGCCATCTGAGTGTGATTCGTGTTTTCTCTTTCTTTCTTCTTTCTTTTTTTGAATTTCTCTGAACTGTAGCCGTTTGATTGCCGAAGTCTATCTAGGACTTAGCGAAACCTCAAAAGGTTTTATCCTACCAGGGTCTGTGCTTTGTGTTATTCTTCTCAACTTTCTCTCATCTTCCAAAATGACAGGCTTTAATCCCACAGAACATCTAACGACCCAGAAGAAAACACCTGCTGGCTCTTGGGCAGTATCCTGTGTGTGGCTACAAAACTTTTCACCCCAGGTGTTTGTCCACAGGGAATGAAGACTAGGGGTGAGGAGGCTTGGAGAGGCAGCGGAGAGGGGTGCACGGGGAACTGGGAGGCGGCTGCTCCTCTGGGAGAGCGACGTCAGGACTGGAAAGGAGAAACAGGCGTGTCAGCAGGAAACACGTTTTCAAAGGGCCAGACGCAGTCGGGCAAACTGTGAACAGGAACTTTGCACAGAAAATAGTTCAAATCCAAAACATGCCAAGACAATGACAGCTTTTCAAAACAAGGCATAAAAAAGGAAAATGAAATGTGGTAGGGAAAGATAAAGGAACTCTTTCCCAGATGTCACTTTTTACACTTTCGCACACAATCCCATTCTCCCAGGCCTCTGGGTTATCTGTGAGATGTCATTGCAATAGTTCTTTCCAAACTTTAACGTGCATACGAGCCACCTGGAACTTGGTCAAAAGCAAATTTGATTCAGTAGTTGTGGGGTGGGACCTGGGATTCTGCATTTTCTTTCTTTTTTTTTTTTTCTTTGAGACAGTCTCACTATGTCCCCTTGGTAGAGTGCCATCACTACACAACTCACAGAAAACCTGAAACTCTTGGGATTGAGTGATTCTCTTTGCCTCAGCCTCCCAAGAAGCTGGGACTACAGGCGCTCGCCATGATGCCCGGCTATTTTTTGTTGTTATTGTTGTTTAGCAAGCCCAGGCCAGGTTCAAACCGCCAGCCCTCCTCGATTTCCCAGTGTTAGGGTTACAGGTGTGAGCCACTGTGCCCAGTCACATGTCATTTTTTTAAGTTCTACATTTTTAAATATGAACAAATGCTCTTTCATTAAACAATTATACATCTTAAAAGTTACTTAGACATACGTATAAACTAAGGGAAGTACAAGACAGTTTTTCAAAATGAGAAACTGAGAACACCACATCTGAAATCCCTCACCATTCTCAGCAAATTTTTTCACATTTCTCATTAAAGAAATATGCCCTGGCCAGGCCTGCAGCAAGCATGGTGGCTCACACCTGTAATCCTAACACTCTGGGAGGCCAAGAGGGGTTGATCACTTAAGCTCAGGACTTTGAGACTAGCCTGAGTACAACCGAGAACCTGTTTCTAAAAAGATAAAAAACTAGCTAGGCGTTGTGATGGGTGCCTGGAGTCACAGCTGCTTGGGAGGCTGAGGCAAGAGGACCGCCTAAGTCCAGGAGTTTGAAGTTGCCGTGAGTTGTGACAATGCCGAGGCATTCTACTCACAGAGTGACATGCTGTCTCAAAAAAGAAAATGAAAAAGGAATATTCCCTTTCAATTCAGGAGAGGACAGTCAAGGCAGGTGACTCACATAGTCTTTTCAGTCTGCTCCCCACTGTGTAACTGACGTGGGGGTGCCTCTCCAGTGCAGTCAGCCCTGTGCTCTGGCGAGCAGGAGCCCCTGGGCTCAGTTGGGTTCAGGATGGATAACCCTGGACATGTCATTATTCCTTCTCAAACATCAACTTCCTCATTTTAAAATGAGCACTATAACTATGCTTACTTTCCAGGGGGTTGTAACAATTACCATGTGTGCATAACAAGAATTCAAATGTACTAGGTGTTAGCTCTTCTGCCAGGAAGGAGTAAGAAGGACAGTGAAGGCATCAGCTTCAACCCATAAGACCGAAGGCATGGGCGGGAGGAAACCAGGCAGCATCCTGGCAACCTTGAAAGACTCTTTCCAAAGTCTAAATGCATTTACTCTTCACTTTGTGACCACATGAGGAACAGTGGAAGTTAGCTCTATTCATGTGGACAGAAGCTACAAACACTGGTAATTCATTAAATTACTTGTCTTTAAAGTGAATCATCCCTGTGGGGGTAGCAAGCAACCTAAATTCAGCAAGTTCAGAAGGAAGGAACCTAGGCTACAGAATTGGTTATGTACAAACTGGTTCCCAAAAGAAAAAAAAGCAAAGTGAAATAAAGTTAAAAATATTTTCCCTCAGCCTTTCCATTTTCTACTTAATCAAAACACTGAAAACAGCAGCCTCCTGTAGCAGGAGGATTGCTTGAGGCGAGGGTTCGAGTCCAGTCTGAGTAACATACTGAGACTACAAACAAAGCAAAACAAGATAAAACAAAACAGTCGCCTCCTCTGCTCTTTGGCCAGACAAGTTAGAGAGGTTAGGAAAAGAGACTGCGCGTTTTTGTCTGGAGGAATGATAAGGTACTAAGAATAGAGCTGATAAGAGATATTGAGCAGACCCTACAAGCCAGGCCTGCTGAAAAGGAATGTCAGCTTGCCACAGCAGCTTTCCTGGATTACACACCTGCGGGTGTCAGAGGTGGGCCTTACACCCAAGCAATCTGACTCCAGGGCTCAGTTACTCATTCATGTGATCACTATTTATTGCACATTGGTCCTTGCCTCCCACCGGTCCAGGACCCAGGGCAGAGTGGGGGTTGCTTTGTGAAGAATGCAACCCAGGGTTTTTTTTTGAGACAAAGTCTCACTCTTGCCCCAGGCTAAGGTGCCATGGTGTCAGCCTAGCTCACATCAATCTCCAGCTCCTGGGCTTAGCAAACCTCCTGAGTCAGCCACCAAATATCTGGGACTACAGGTACCCACCACAATGCCCTGCTAATTTTTCTATTTTTAGTAAAGATGACATCTCGCTCTTGCTCAGGCTGGTTTCGAACTCCTGAGCTCAAGCAATCAACCTACCTCAGCCTTCTAGAATGTTAGGATTATAGGTATGAGCCACAGCACTGCGTTCAAGAGCCCATGTTTTTAACCACTGCACGAGGAGCATGGCACAGAGACGGGCTTGAATATTTATGGTTATATTCAGTCACTTACATAATTGAAATTATCATCATTATTATACATTACAATTATTTCTGGTTGAAATTACTGCTGTTATAAAATGGCATTAGTATGTTAGCAAAGAGGTTTCTTTTGTTGGGTTTTTTTTTTTTTTTGAGACAGAGTCTCACTTTTTTGCCCTTGGTGGAGTGCTGTGGCGTCATTGCTCATAGCAACCTCAAACTCTTGGGTTCAAGAGATCCTCTTGTCCCAGTTTTTCATTTTTTAGTAGAGACAAGGTCTCACTCTTGCTCAGGCTGGTCTCAAACTCGTGAGCTCAAGAATCCACCTGCCTGGGCCTCCCAGAGTGCTAGGATTACAGATGTGAGCCATCGTGCCTGGCCAGCAAAGCATTTTTCTGAAAGCAAACCTCTGTTAGTGAAGATGGTGGGAACAGTCTCGTGCGACATCAGTGGGAAGGTGGGAAAACCCTGGCTGGCACCCTCTGTAATAACATACCTTTCCCTTCTCACTCCCTGCCCCACTCACAGGCGGCTGCACAGCTGGCTCTGAGACCTGGCCACACTTGGGTTTTGGCGGCCGCTGTGCTCCCCTGCTGGTAGCTACCAGCTGTCCTGGCTCTGACCCTACTGCTCAGACAGGCATGGAACTACACCTGGGCCTGCCCCATTCAAAAGAAGCCGTCCTCTGGGAGAGGACAGCACAGCCACTAAGGTAAAGAGGGACAGTGAGGTGACAATGAAAGCACGGCCAGACTACTAAAGTGTGGCATCAGCAGGGACCAAGGAACCCAGATGAGGTCCTGTGTGGAAGTTCGCCAGGATGAAGAGGAACTGTCTGCAATCTCTCCAGGTTAGTGTCCAGGGAGTATGCAAATCTGTCTTGAAAATCCTGCAGCTAAACTCACACGACGGCACTGTCCCTGCCAGGATCTCTTCTACTGCCACCAACAAGGTTAGTTTCCACCTTTCAAATTCAGTCTTAATGAGGTTACTGAGTAGATAGGAAACAGAAGCACTTTATCATAAAGTTATCTTGGAACAAATATTAGATATATTTTATATCTAATTTTTTTAAGTTAAATTTAATTTTTATTGTTGTTGTTTTTACAATTGTCATTATTATTTAGCAGGCCTGGGTCGGGTTCGAATCTGCCTGCCTCGGTGTATGTGGCTGGCACTGTAACCACTGTGCTACAAGTGCCAAGTCTTAATTTTATTTTTTTGAGACAAAGTCTCACTGTGTCACCCTGGGTAGAGTACTGTGGCATCGTAGCTCACAGCAACCTCAGCCTGGTGGGGTTGAGTGATCCTCTTGCTTCAGCCTCCTGAGTAGCTGGGATTATAGGTGTCTACCACAATGCCCTACTAACTTTTCTTCTTCTTATTATTATTATTTTTAGTAGAGACAGGGTCTTACTCCTGCTCAAGCTGGTCTAGAACTCCTGAGTTCAAGCAAACTACCTGCCTTGGCCTCCCAGAGTGCTAGGATTCCAGAAGTGAGCCACCACGCCTGGCCTGTATCTAATTTTTTATATTCTTCCTTTTTGTTTGTTTGAAAACCATAGTTGACCACCTCCCTCCACTGGCCACCTCCTTAAGTCAAGCTAATTTTCACAGACCGGACACGAACCACACATACGTATCAGTACAGGAGGGCCAGTTCCTTACGTTGACCACCTCTGTATGCTAACCAGTTTGTTACAGTCCCTTGGGTGGTCAACCTACAGAGGTTCTAATGTATATCTTAAGAACAAAAGACAAACAAAAGAAAAACAAGAGTAGGACAGACATCCTAACAATCCCAGGTTTTATCAATGTATGTCGGAAACACTGGATTTAACCCAAGTGTTTACTCCCACGAAGGAGCTGAAGGCAGCAGTTAGTCCACCAACTAGCGGCCAGGGAACGAAATTGCAGCTCTCCTGTATTCCCACTGGGAGCACGTGGACTTCAGGTATGTGTGCTCAGGCAGCTGGTATTTGAAATAAAATGTAGCAACGCAGGCAGATAGGGAGTTGGAAAGGGGAGCTGGGTGTGTGGATCTCACATGCAGCTGGGTGGGAAGGCAGAGGACGTCTGGATTTACCTGACAGTCGGGCAGTCTTGCCTCCCGGTTAGTTGTGAGCACTGTGGCGGTACGGAGGCAGCAGGCTGCTGACAATCTACAAGAAACTGATAAATTAGACATGTATACAAAGAGATGACCGAGCAAGATGTTAGTAACAGTAACTAAGGCAGCTGCCCAGAGATTTAGTGAGGAATGGGCATTCACACAGAAGCATCTTGATTAAGCCTTTGTTTTTTCCTGAATGATGCCAATAGAAAAGCCAGGCCTTTTTTTTTTTAATCAAATGCAGTATTAAAAAATTAGTGGCATGAAATTAGTAGTGAGATTTCTCAAGGATATTAGGACATATGTGGCCCTTCACATTTGGTATTCTGATACATCTAAAAATAAAGGGTCTATTAATACAAGGAAAAGCCTTTGAGTTCTGAACTTGAACATGATGGCAGTTACTTGCTTAGCACTCAGACCCAATATTCCAAAATGGTATTTGGATAACTGACTATCATCAGAATATACAGGCATAAAGTCAGTCCCAAAGGTACATTGAGAAAAGTGTGCAAGATAATCTCTTCTGTGATTAATAGAACATTAAACAAGGAAATAATCTTTACTGTTTTCCAAAAATCGATTTTACACACTGAAAAAAGGATTGTTAGCAAGCATCTTAGTATCCTTATTTTGTAGTAAATTGTTAGTGACGTGGACTGATGGGAGAAAGTTAAACCGCAGTAACGGGAACTCCGTTTTGTTCTTACCATTTTGAAGTCACTTAACGCAACTCACACTAGATTAGCCTAGGCTAGCCTAGTGAAAGTGCACATTTTAGCTGATAGGTTATGATAATCATCTATTCCAAGAAAGACAGAGTTCGAAAAAAATCAAAAATCAGTCTGTTTATGGTACCAGGCTGACCATATTACAGAATCACACGAGAAGCTGGTTAGAAATGTATACATCACATATCTGCAAAAAGATTTTGTGACTAAAGAGGCAAACTTAAAGTATTCTTAAATATTGGAAACATTTCCTCTTGCCAACTGCTTAGACTATATTTGCTTAACAACCCCCTTTCCTTGTATGTTATATAAATATTTAAGCCAAATTGTCATAAATTTTGTATATACAGCCTTGATTCACGAGGCTTTCCTAAAATTTAAAAGCTTGTATCTTCAGTATTACTTTTTCTAAACCCATCATATTTCTGTTTACATGCGTAGCGTAGCAAAAACTGACTATATAACTCCAGAATGCCAACATTCATGAAAATTGCTAATGCTTTCCCATAAGATATGGCAAACACTAAAACTATCTGTGATGCAAAGTGGGACGTACGATAAGGCAAGCTTGATTTGAGGTAACTGAAGAAAACATCGTTACGGAAGACACTCTTATCTGGGAGGGTGTTGCAGAGTAACTTATTAGTATTTTTCAGTAATAATGAGAAGATCTGATTCTTAATCAAGTAACTGGTGTTCAGATTACTATACACAGTAACAATTTTTCAAGTGTAGCAAACAAGTCTGTTTTCTCAGGTTTGGGAAATTCGTTTTTTTTCCTTTAATTCTGTTTTCCCATTTTGCAGCTTGATTAGCTCCAGATTCCCTTTTGTAGAAACTCAGAGTCTTCAGGGATGCTTTCCCTGTCTTTTTAAAAATCTTTGTCTGTTCCTTTCATCTTTTCATATCTGAGTAGCAACTTAAGAATGTCTTGGGCTCATTGAGACTACTTTGACAAGGCCACCAGACGTGCCGTTTTGAGTTAATCAGATTTGTGCTGCCCTCCTATGGTGTGTTTGGGTAAATGCCACAAACGTGTCGATCCCATAAACATGAAGGCATGAAAAACCACTGTGGACTCCTTATGCCTTACATTGCCAGGGAGGTATAAACGAAGCTCTTTTAAAGCAGAGGATTGACCTCTGTGAGATGGTAATCCTTACAATTATAGAGTAATTACCATATTAAAATGGCTTCAATCTTTTTTCATATCTCATTTTTATTAGAAATTGTTATATTTTTGCCAATTTAGTCACAGGTTATCGTTCATTCAAAAATGTATTCTGTGATAAAATCTAGAAACCAGGTTATCAGGACCACAATGCACTCCCTTAATGAACTACTTAATAGGTGGGATGTATATTTTTTTGAGATAGCGTCTCACTATGTCGCCATCGGTAGAGTGCTGTGGGGGGGGTCACAGCTCACAGCCACCTCAAACTCTTGGGCTTAAGCAATTTTCTTGTCTCAGCCTCCCAAGTAGCTGGGACTATAGGCCAATGCCCAACTATTTTTTTTTTTGTTATTATTGTAGTTGTTATTGTTGTTTAGCGGGCCTGGGCTGGGTTCAAACCCAGCACACCTCAGTGTATGTGGCTGGCTCCCTAACCACTGAGCGTGGGCACTGAGTCAGCGGTATGTATTTTTTAACATTTGTACTGAATATCACTTTTTGTTTCTTTAGAAGTAACATCAAACCTCTGGCTAATTATTATTATTTTACATTTATTACAGATAAGCACTAAGTGTCATCCTTAAATTGTAAAAAGTAAATTGCATAGATAAAATGGTGATAGATGAAAAATTAACTAAAATATAGCTGTATTGCTCTGGCTCAACTGTCTTGTGCAATTTCTGAATTGTACAACCTTCTGATAATGTTCACTTGGAGCCCAGCTGAACAGCAGATGTGTCTGAGCAAGCATCTTGTAAAGTGAAGAGGGTGGGTTGGGAGGCTGAGAAAGCTCCTCCTATCTCTGAGATGCTGTGGGCTCTCACTCTGCCAGACTCACTCTTGAAGGAACTCGGCCACATTTCATTGCTTGCAAGGGCATCAAAGATGACAGTTATGTGACTTAAGGAGCAGGCACTGCTGTCATTTGGCCACTGGTTCATCTCAACCATTTAATAATCAAGTTACTAAAGTCCTATTATGTGTCAGGAACTGTTAGGCAGTGGGGACAAAAGGTAAACAGAAAGTGTGGTTCCTGCTCCACGGAGAAAGACAAGCATATTCAGTAAGTGATTACGATGAACAGTGACGATGGTGATGGTGAAGACGTGACAGCATCTGTACGTATTTTTTGTTTACCATATGTCAGGCACTTTATGGGCACTTAATAGACATACTCTTCCTTTAACCCTGTTTTAATAATCCCAAATTAGGAATGAGGAAAGGGGGACTTAGGTTACATAACTTAGCAAAGCCCACTAGGAGGTAGAGATGGGATTTGAATCCAGCATTCTAAGATCCAAGGGTTAAACTGAACTTGCAGACTCATTACTGTATTGCCTCTTTCTTTCTTCTTTTTTTTGAGACAGAGCCTCAAGCTGTCCCCCTGGATAAGAATGCCATGGTATCACAGACCACAGCAACCTCCAATTCCTCGGCTCGAGCGAGTCTCCTGCCTCCGCCTCCCAAGTAGCTGGGACTACAGGCGCCTACCACAACGCCCGGCCATTTTTTTGGTTGCAGCCATCATTGTTGTTTGACAGCCTGGGCTGGATTCGAACCCGCCAGCTCAGGTGTACGTGGCTGGCGCCTTAGCCCATTGAGCCACAGGCGCCGAGCCACTGTATTGCCTCTTATAAAGTATAGAATATTGTGGGATCTCACAGCAGGGATTAGCTACATTTAATTAGATTAAATCTAACTAAACTAAATCTTACGTGGTCAGAGAATGATTTCTGGAGATTGTGACCCGCAGGCTGACACTAAACAAAATGGTTTAGCCAGATAACTTCTTTGCAACAGCAAACATAGTCTCTATTAATACAAAGAAGCTATCTTATCATAAAATTAAAGTGTTCACTTGAAATGCTAAGAACTGAATTAGATAACACAGTAAGTTTAATTATAAGGCCACAGGTTCACTGGGCATGGTAGCTCACACCTGTAATCCCAGCATTTTGAGAGGCCATGGAAGGTGAAGGTGGAAGGATCACTTGAGGCCAGGAGTTCAAGAGCAGCCTGGGCAACATAGTGAGACACCTCATCCCTACAAAAAAAATATTTTCTTTTATTTTTTTAGAGACAGAGTCTCACATTATCACCCTGGTAGAGTGCCGTGGTATCACAGCTTACAGCAACCTCCAGCTCTTGGGCTTAGACGATTCTCTTGCCTCAGCCTCCCAAGTAGCAGGGACTACAGGTCCCCCCACCCCCCGCAATGCCCGGCTATTTTTTTATTACCTTTTGGCCAGGGCTGGGTTCAAACCCACCACCCTCAGTGTATGGGGCTGGTGCCCTACTCACTAAGCTGCAGGCGCTGCTCCCTACAAAAAAATTTAAAGATATATGTTTTAAATTAGCTGGGCATAGTGGCATACACCTATAGTCCCTAGCTTCTTGGGAAGTTAAGGCAGGAGGGTTCTTGAGCTTAGGAGTTCCAGCCTCGGTGACAGAATGAGACCTCATCTCATTAAAAACAAAAAAGGCCATAGGCTGAAGAAATAGCATCTCATACCCAAGACATTGTTTTTTTTATTTTTTTTGAGACCAAGTCTCAAGCTGTCACCTAGAGTGCTATACTGTCACAACTCACAGCAACCTCAAACTCTTGGGCTTAAGTGATTCTCTTGTCTCAGCCTCCCAGATAGCTGGGACTACAGGAACCCACCACAATGCCCTGCTATTTTTGTTGATGCAGTTGTCATTGTTGTTTTAGCTGGCCTGGGCCAGGTTCGAACCTACCAGCCTTGGTGTATGTGGCCAGCATCCTACTCACTGAGCTACAGACACTGCCCCCAAGAGACTTTTGGGTTTTTTTTTGTTTTTTTTTATTTTGAGAGATGGGATCTTGCTCTGTCACCCAGGCTGGGTGCAGTAGCCATTCATAGGTGTAATCATTGCACGCTATAGACTCAAATTCTGGGCTCAAGCGATCTTCTTGCCTCAGCCTCCTGAGTAGCTGGGACTACAGGCACCTGGCACAACACCTGGCTAATTTTTCTTTTTTTTTTTTTTTTGTAGAGACAGAGTCTCACTTTATTGCCCTAGGTAGAGTGCCGTGGCACCACACTGCTCACAGCAACCTCCAGCTCTTGGGCTTAAGCGATTCTCTTGCCTCCAACTCCCGAGTAGCTGGGACTACAGGCGCCCGCCACAGCGCCCGGCTATTTTTTTGTTTTGCAGTTCGGCCGAGGCCGGGCAGGGCGCCGGCCCCATATACCGAAGGACTAGGATTTTTATTTCAGCCCTGCCACTGACCAGCTATGGAGTCTTGGGAATTTATTTATGTATTTATTTTTATTATTTTAATTTAGGGTTCTTGTATTGTTTGGAATTCATTGAGGATACAAAGAATTCTGTTACGCTAATTGCATTTGTTAGGTAAAGTCCCCTTATAATTGTGTCCCACCCCCAAGAGGTGTGCCATACAACGTGAACCCCCGTCCCCCTCCTCCTCCCCCTCCCCACGCCCTCATTCCCCTACCAGTGGAAACCATATTTAACAGGTATATCCCTCAGTTTCCCTGTCTGGAAGGTGGAACTCATAACCCTCCATCACAGGAGTGTGTGGGAATTGGAGGAGAGGCAAGTACTAAATGGCTGGTAGCCGCGCTTCTCTTACGGACCCAACCCAGGCTTGGGTTACTCCAGGAAAATGTCCAGTGCGTGTGGAGGAGGAGGGAGTGTTCTGAGTAGAGCAGGGAGTGCAGTGGTTCATTTTCAAATCCAATTCTCCACTTTAATTGAGTTTTGCTAAAAAGCCGCGTGCAAGCACTTTTTCTGCCATTTTACCAGATTTGATTCTCCCTGATAACACAGATGTGAGCGGTCGCTGAAGACAAACAACTGCTGTTGGCAGTGGGATGACAGGGCAGGGAAGAGCAATGGGGCCTGAGAAGAGCGGAACCGACTCTGTTCCCACCAGGGCCCCCACTGACACGCCTCTCCCCCACCCCCTACAGGTGCCCATCCTGCCCGGGCATCCCAGCTGATGGGGTAAATGTGAGCCTCAACCTCACTGCAGTCACACTGCGGGGAATGAGGAGAGGACACCCACAACATCAAGGCACTTCGCTTTCTTCAAGGCAGCCTAAGGCGGCAGTGGATCTTTGGGAAGGTGTCATCACAAGCACCAGTCCACCAGGCTACCTAATAGGGAGCAGGACACTGACTGCGTGGGATCGGGACCGTTAAGTTTGATGAGGGAGGGACACGGGAGAGGTAGCTTTGACTAGTGGTGCCTGAGTGGGGCCGGCCCGGGTCAGGTTACAGGCTGCAGCACCCTGTATGGTGAGCAAGGCTCTCAGACATGGAAAAGCTTGGTAGGTTCAACTTCAGTTTCGAGGATGGTAGAACTCACCTTCCTTTACCAGCCTACCAGCTGCAGACAGAGCCACATGTCACCGCCCCACAGACCAGGCATCCCACAGGCTGCGACAGGCAAGGAGAGAGGGCTGTTGTGGCCCTCAGCACAGGGTCAGCAACAGGAAGCAGACCGCAAACCATATTTGAGTGACAAGAGCCAGCCACTCATAGAAAGGCATTGCTGTCTTTCTAAAGAAATCCAATCATTTTCCCTAAGCGGAGGATTCGTATCTGGGGATAAAAAATAACAACAACAACAACAAGAAAAAGCCTTGCAACTTGAGAAATAAAGGCTCCGTTACAATTGTAACTCTGATCTATGGATAAATACACCTTAGCTTCTCTTTCAATGCTACATCTTTTAAAATAAAATAGATAATAATATAATGAACATGAGGTACCGAAGAACAATTTTGCAAAATGAAACATTACAGTTTCAACCGAAGCCCTTACAAACTCTGCTCAGAGTCACCACACTCTGACTCCGGTATCTGTCTTCCCAGTCCTGTACGGGTTCCCATGCTTTTGCCAGGATACAGGTATTCACAAACAATGCAGAGCTCGGCTTGTATGTTTTTAAGCATTATAGAAATTGTATATTCACAGCAGCTTGCTTTTCTTCGTCTTGATTTCCTATGTTGCGAGTCTGGGACACACCCATGATGACCCCAGTAGCTCTGGTTCAGTCGTTTTTCTCTGCTGTGTGGATAGACATTTTGGTTTTGTCCATTTGTTGTTACTGCAGACAACTTAGCAATTACCATTCACACCCACATCTCCTGTGCACACCTGGGAGAGATCCCAGGCGCATAGCTGAAGGGGGATGGCTAGGTAGGGCATGCGCTCAGTCACCTTTCAGGGGTGTGAGGGATGAGTAAAGCAAGGGTGCCGCAGAGGCCCCTGGTTGAGAACCTCCCACATCTGCACGGCAGGGAATGCTTTACCCATGGCAGACCTAGCCAGCAAGGTCAGACTACGGTCAAGGTCTCTAGCAACTTTGACCATTGCTGCTCTTTCCTCTCAATGAAGCCACGGAGAGACTGATGTGTGTGGGAGGTGGAGTGTGTGTGTGTGTGTGTGTGTATGTGTGTGTGTGTGAGATCTGTGGCAGTGATGCCTTTTGTTTTTGACCAATACATCCAAGCACCTAGTACAGCACCTGGCCTGCACGTGTGTTCAATAAATATTCATTGGCTAAATATACACTGGACATGATGTGTACACACGTGCTCACACATGTGCTCTGTACTCAGTCTCATTTCCCCAGTCAGGGAGGGCACAAGAGCCAAAAGGTTGTGGCTAGGTGGCATGCATGTGGTCTGCACCCCCAGCCCTTTAGTGCAAATGCAATGACAGACCCCCAAGTCATTGCCAAAGGGTCTGAGTCCTGGACCAAAGGGTCCTTGTTGTCTGCCTTTCTGGGAAAGGAGCTAAGACAACAGGGCAAAGCCAAAAGAAAACTTAAAGGAGGCATTTGGTCATCTTCCCCACAGTGGCAAAATTTCTCCTCAGCAGGTTTGAAGAACAAGCAAAATTGAACCCAAAGAATTAACAGACAAAAGCAACCAAAAACAATTCAACTGATGAGACCTAGAAAAACTAACACTAATGAATGATGCACAGCGGCTAAATTTCCAGTAGCCACCACCTGTCCTCGGAGAGCCCATCTCAGGAGCAATTGTCCATGCGAACTTTGCTGCATTTCACCTGAGGCTGCAACGTGGACCTTCCTAGGCCTCAGAAGCTTTGGGGACAATGAAAGTAGAAATGCTAATTTCATCTGTTTCTGACTTTTCCCTGTGATGGAACATGGCAGGCAGTGATGTGCTGGGGGAATGACAAGGCCAATGGACAGGAAAGGAGAGTGACCGGGACCAGGCTGCGTGGGCAGCTCTCCGGAATCCGAGCGGGTGGGCAGGCAGATAAGGGGCTGCCAGCCAGCACCACAGGGACAGTGAAAGAGTGGGATTCTGGTCTCTGGGCCAGGTCCGGACAGAAGCAGGTCTCTCTGGAGGAAGGACACGGGCTCTGAAGCCAGACGTCCAGGGTCAAACCCTGACCGTGTGCCAGGGAGAAGCTGCTTGCTCTCTCGGGGCCTCAACTTCATCTTCTGTAAAATGGAGATGGGAACAGTACAAGGACTTGGAGCCTACTCCGGGCCAGCCATTGCCTGAAGAGCTTTCGGCGCACCGCGTAACAGGGTTGGTAGCTCTCCCTGCTTTGCAGAAGAGGAAAGGAAAGCTCCGAGAGTTCCCTGGAACTGTCTAAGGACTTCCTATGTGCAACATGTGCAGAGCCCCACCCAGCCGGTACATGCTGCCCACTGGGCCTTGATGGTAGTTACCACAGTGGGGGCGGGGTGCCGGGCGCACTGCCCACACAGGGCCTCTGGCACAGGAGGAGGTCAGGGAATCTGTCATACTTGGCATTCAAGAAGGGTGGGTGCCTCTGAATGGCAAAGCCTGCTTCTGAGCCCTGGAGTGCGTGCATTTCTTTCTCCAGCACATCCTCTCCCAGGGCCTCCACGGGCAGCCCCACCCTGAGCACTGGATTTGAGCTCTCACCTATGCTGTCCAGATGCTCTACAGCTGGGCTGTGATGCAGCCACTCCAGGGATGAGAAGTGAAGGCTCAGAGGGCTCAGGACAGAGCTGGGACCCAACACCAGCCAGGCCTCCTGGCCGTCCTCAGCCCTTTCCTCTGGCCACTCTTCCCTTCCATTGCCTCTGCCTCTGGGTTTGTTAGCACCTCCACTCCACCTCACATCTGCTTCCAGTTCGACCGCAGGCCAGCTCTCATGCTGGGAGCCAGCCCTGGACCCTTGTAGATAGCCAGCTCATAACCCAGGACCTGTGCGTCTCATCGGCTTAACATTTACAGAAATTGAAAGAGTGGAGGCATTTTAAACCTCTTTTAAAATGAGTTAATTGCTCTCAGAAAAGCCAACCCTGTCTCCTAAGGTAAAAAGGGCAGCCTGTGCCTTGCATGCAAATTGTCCCGCCTGTTATTTGACAGAGGCTCCTGTCCACACACGCTGTCTCAGACACAGACAAGAGGAGACAAGCACATGTAGCCACACACAGAGACAAGTGTGAGCAAACAGACATGACACATGTCGCACGGATACTGACTCACAAACGCTCGCTTTCCCCACCCCACGGAAGGTGGCTCACAGTACACGCTCTACCCCCACACCTAGACTCGGGCAACCCTCCCCTCGAGATTCCTGAAACAAAGCCTGTGACACTCATGGGTTTAGGAGCTTCTGACAAACACTTGAACCTGAGTCTCTTTCTGCCCCATTGAGGCACTAACTCCAGTTGCAAAGGCCGGAACAGGCTCCCTGCTGCCATCTCCTCCTGTTGGAATGAAGGTCAGGACTGGTGTTGGGGCTGTGGAGGTCTCTCTGGCCTAGGGAGGACCTGTCACCCCAACCCATGGTGGCGGTGGTGCTGGCCATGGTGCTGGCAGTGGGGTATGGGATGGGAAAGGGGATAGATAATTAGGGTCTAAACTGCAGATGTCTGAACTCTCAGCTGCAGCTTAGAGTTTTGGTTAATTTCTGACCCTGACAAGCAGGTGTATTTATTTCCAGCAGAATAAATAATCGATCAGAATTGATTTTCTAAAGAAAACCCTTCCTTCTGCACTCTGGCACAAGAAGCAAGTGCTGGAGACTGGAGTCCTAGAAAAGGAAACCACTTGGGCCCTGCCTCTGAACTGGCACCTGGTGGTCACCCTGTCCCTCCCCACAGACCATGGCAGGGCCAGAAAATCAGAACCAATAAGAGCTTCACCTCCCACTCCAGGAGGCCCCTCAACCTTCTGTCATCCTTCACCCTCACCCCACGTGGAGGCCAACAGGCTTCCAGAACCTGTGGGGTGAGGAATCTCGATCAATATTTGCAGTCTCTTTTCTTTATCATTGCTCCCCCCAATAAGACGTTTTAAGTGGTTTTGTTAGCAGCCTCTCTTGCCACATTAATGCCACAGAGATATAGTATCTCTTGCAGAGGTCCACAAACCGCTGTCATGCTGAGATCACTCCTCTCCCTCCTCCTGAAGAACCAATTTTGCCCCCACAGGGTCAGTATCACCCTTCTTGATGTGTTCCTGCTCTGGTTTAATAGATCCCTGGGAGAAAGCTTCCAGCCTAGCCAAGGGGAGGCCAGGGAGGGCTTACTCTTCCATCAAAGGACTGGGGCTTAGAGAACCCAAGGCAAACAGGAGCTTAGCAAGAATTGTTAGGGAATCTAACAAAGATTTATTAAAGAATCTCAAAATTTATTAAAGAAAGGAAAACAAACTGACATTCTTGGTCTCCAACAAACTAAGTAAGTATCAGCAGTGAAGATGGTTGTGAGGTGTCAGAAAGGGCTACCTGCTTCCGCAGTGCTGATAAGGCACTTGTTAATTACTTATTCATTGATTGGCTGAGAGCAAAAGGAAAGCATCGTGTGGAGAATGGGAAGAGAGGTGTGATGAGGGAGGGCACAGGCATGCTAGACAGTGTCTGGCTTCTGCTGGGATCAGCTCAGAGATCATGGACAAGCTATCAAATCACATCTCCAAGCCTCGGCTTTCTCTTCTGCCAAATGGGTTGAAATCTGTCTTAGAGTGTGATTACGAGAATTAAAAGATGTGATGTTTCATTATGCCTAGTGCAATGCCTGTAGACTGTCGGCCAAGCTAGTAGTGAGCTTTCTTTGCTTTCCTCCCCAGATACCTTTTCCAGTCTCTCTACCTTGTTCTATCTTCTCCTGCATCTTTAAACATCAGGTATGAATCCAGGATCCTGGAGAGTGTGACCCTGAACTCAGAGCACTGTGTTTTAGGGAATTCTGAGCATGTGCCAGGCATGGTGACAGGCATTTAGTATAAAGTTATTTCATTTATTACTGTTATCTTTTAGTGCCTAACAAATCACCTTGAAAAAGTAATTTGAAACAAAAACAATTGTTTATTTTCCCCATGAATCAGGGAATTGATTGGGCTCAGCTGGGTGGTTCTTGCTCAGTGTTTTTCTCAGTGACAGTGAGATAGAATCATCTCTAAGGCACCTCTCTCATACGTCTGGAAGTCAACACTGGCAACTTCAGGTGAGGAAGACAAGGTCCAACCTCAGTGAACCTCTAGTCTGGTGGAAGACTGTGTCATTCATCTTCTGGAATGTTTTATGTTTCATACCAGAGTCCTATATTCCCTGCTCCTATCTGGACACATTGATCCTATGTCATGATCTTGCTAATTATAGTGCACTGAACTTGGCTCTGGTACCTTGCATTGAACTATAGAGATTGTTTCTTTAATTATTTTTAATTTTCTTTTAAGAATTAGTTAGGATATATACTCCTATAATTCTTTTCTATCAGGACTTTAGTTCTTTCGTACTGGAAAAGGACTTGGAAAGGCAGTCAGGTGCTGAAGGTTTCCTGCCAGCCCTGACAAAGACTGAACAGGCCAGAATGATTGTCCCTCTCTAGACTTCACTTTGTCCACCATACTATGGCAATTGCTGCATGGGCATCCTCCCTGGTATTCTGATGATCAGTGGCATATTGGAGACAAATTTTTGCAGGAAATGTATACCTGAGCCAGGATTAGAACCCAGGCCCTACAAGGCCACAACCCATGAGAAATGTCTACACAGGAGGGCCAGTTCACAGAGTGGAAGGCCCTCTGAGTTCCAGGGGGATGGGCGGGGCAGAGTGGGAGCTTGGTAAGAAAGTGGGGAACTTGTACTTATCCCTCAGGGAGATGCAGGACCCCAGGGTTCCCTCTGTTCCTTTCTCACTCCTGCTTGGTCCCCGAGGCCTCTCCACTGCTGTGACAGGTAGGAAGAAGGATTTTACCAACTTTTAGACAGGACTCTGAGGCTGGAAGCCATCAGGATATGGGCAGAGACCAGAATCCTCGTTATGAGCTGGAGGCAGTCTGCATTCCATAGGTGCCTCCAAGAGCTGTCACAATAAGAAGACAACCCGCCTGGATATGCACCCACTTGGTCGCAAGAAACTTTTCCATAGTTATTATTTTTCTAAATCTTCATAGCAAAATTAGGAATGTTATTCCCGTTTTTCAGAGGTGAAAGATGAGGGTCTGGAAATGGCTAAGATTTTCAAATAGTAGTGTCAGAGAATAGCCCAGACTTTTATTGTTCACTCATTCAGCAACTCTATGTTGATGTTACAGGCCCCATGCTGAGCTGTGGGTATGGATCAAAGGCCTAGTTCTTGTTCTGGGTGACAGTTTGGAGTGAAAGATATACTATAAACCAGTGATCCCAAATGCACTGAGTATTTTGCTCAAGAACTCCATGAAGCTGCAGAAGATCACAGGAAGGGAGCCCTGATGGCCTGGAGGACGAGAAAAGTGTCCCAGAAGAAGTGATGTATAAACTGACCTTTCCAGGAAAACTGGAATAAGCTAGCTCACCAACTTGGGGAAATATCAGTAATTTCTCCATGTCCTCTAGGACTGGGGACAGGGTTCATCTTCTCCCTGTGGGAACAGGGGCATGTGAAGCTGGGGGAGCCTTGGGAGCTGGAATTCTCATCACAGGTGAGAGGCTGCTCCTAGTCCCCAGTGCACAGTCTGGGTCCTGACCATGGGTCAGAACAGCAAAGCTCGTCAAGTCATTATGGATCAGTTAATGGAGACATGCCCTTAGCCCTGTTGGCCCTGTTGGCCCTGTTCTGGGTAGAAGGTGACACCCCTTCCCTTCCAGACTAACACCCTCACCAGAGGCCCAGACGTGGTCAATAAGTATCACTGTCATTTATTCTATGCTGTTCTCTCAAAGTCTTCCTCTGCCCACCTTAGCTTCCTCATTTGTAAAATGGGAGTTATAACTGTCCCTACACCATGGGTTGCTCCAGGATTAAGAATTAATATATGTAAAGTGGTTAGAGCAGTTCCTGGAACACTGTAAATGCTCATAAAATGTTATAAGGCATAATCATTATTATGACAAAGTATCATGTAGATGGGGGAGAGTCCCTTTACTCTCTCTGTGTAGTCTTTTGCAAAATTATGTATGTGATTTTTGGAGACAGTAGTGAAGACAGTGGTGATGATGGAAGAAATGGTTGCGGTGGTAATAATGGTCAGTCTCCACAGTGATGACGATGGTGGCGATGGTAATAATGACACTGATAGTGAAGATGCTGATACAGATGTTATCAACAATGATGATGACTCTCTGTGGTGACGACTGATACTCAGCAAGGACAAGTAGTTTTCATCAAATACTGTCTTTTCATGCAAGCTATGGGGAGGCAAGAGGTATTTCCTGCTCATTTCCAGAGAAGAGACAAATCTTAGATGCTTCCTGTCTCTCCTTGTTGCCTTTACATGTTTCAAAAGAGAATTTAATGAAGAAATCTACAGAAGGATGGGAAGAGTTAAGGGAAGCAGTAAAGAAGAGCGAAGGCTGCAGGGACTGGCAACAGTGGGAAGCCATTATTCTACACTCCCTCAAAGGGAAAAGGAGAGACCAGCACTACTGGAGATGCTGAGACCTGGAGCCAGGGGGAAGGGCCCAGGGACAGCCACTGCCAGAGATGCTTGACTGGAGCAGGGAGAGAGCAGGGAAAGAAATACGCACTTCTCTTTCTCCCCTGCCCTTCTATTTCCTGCCAAGCTGCCCACTGACTGACTCAGTTGCAAATCAAGGGCACTGGGTGGTTCTTTCTGTGCCAGGCTTGGGAAGTATAGGGATCCCTGGGGGCAGCTTTCAGGGGCATGTACTTCCATCCTGGGTTCCAGTTTTCTTGATGAGACCCCTGGGGACATGACTCATGTCTCATTCCTCTTGGGTCCCCCACTTGCATCTCAGGTTGAGCCTGGTTACCAGTGCACAGTCAGTATACAGTGCATGTTTGCTGGGTGAATGCAAGACCTTACTCCAGACAGCCATCAGAGCCTCATCAGCAGAAGAAAAGGAAATGGCAACTTTCTTCTATTTCTCCTATTTATCTCATGACTCAGATCCCGAGTTTTTATCTGAATCACTCTCACTGCAACTGAAGTTTCTTCATCCCTTCCCTTCCTTTCCATGGTGGAAACCAAACCACCTTTCTCTGGAGCTCCCATGCTGGTGCAAGGGCCAAATGGAGGCTTCACCTCTGCACCGCCGATGTGTGATTCGAGATGCTTGTGGCATTGTCTAAATATTAACCATCAGTGACTGAGAGAGACCCATGGGAAAAGGAAAACTCCTGCTCTTGAAAGACATTCAGAAATAAGGAACCCAAAATGTGTTTCTTGAGCTACACTGTCATGGAAGCCGAATCACTTGGGCAGCGCCAGTCCTACCTGAGTTCCCTACAGGAGAGTAGATCTTTCAAATAGCACTGCCCTTTTCTCTGGGCAGTCCCTAAGGGCCCAAGTTCAATTTCCCTGCCTGCCCTCACCCTGAAGAGCCAATTGGGTCAGCTAGGTCTCAAACTGAAGGCAACCGGGGGCCAACACTGTTAGCATCACTTAAAATCTACTCTTTCCCTTTCTTGTTGTATTAGTACCTTTGCTTCTTCCTTGGGTGCATGTTAATACTAAATTTAGAAAAAAGACCATCTTTTCTATCCTTTATTGCAAGTAGGTGTGGACTTTGTGATCAAGTTTTGGCCAGTGGAACGTGAGCAGAAATAAAGTGTGCAACTTCTGGGAAAATGTCATTAAAAGAAAGCGAGCATGCTGTTTTTCTTCTGCTCTTCCCCTGACCTACTGGCTAGAATATAGATAGAATGGATGGGGCCCCAGCTGCCATACTGGACCTTGAGGTAATGTTGAGAATGAAGGCCAAGATAGATGGAGCCTGATTACCAGGTGACACTTACTATAGCACTCTGGATTTCTTAGAAGTGAGAGAGAAATAAAATTCTGTCTTATTTAAGCTGCTGTTATTTTGCTTATTTGTTTGTTTTCTGTTACTATGGACTAAACCTAATTCTAGCTGACATATCCATGACCTAAATCTGGTCCTCAGGTACATTTTGTTTGCCATACTGTGGCATTCAACGATTTTAAATTCACGTTCAGCATTTTAAAAACAAGAAGAGTTTCTTTTTTCCAACTAAACGTTTGAACTATGACTTCTGAAAACATGGGAGATCTGACACCCTTGGGCCTACAATTTTAGCCTGCCAAGATTGGAAAAGGCTGAATAACAGCTGACCCTTTCAGCAGAGCCATGGGTCCTTCTGTTCACCAGTCTTCTCTAACCCCACTTCGTTACTTCATTCTACATTACTGCCTGGCCCTGAGTGACAGTCCCCAAGGCAGCACTTCCTGCCATCCACACTGTGTCCTGCTGGTACCCACAGCCCTCTGAAGAGTTTATCTTCCCCTGCCTTCTCAGCAGGAGCAATGGGGAACCTGGCCTCTCTTTTAGACCTTCTGGAACCAGCCTGAATCTCACTCTCTGGCACAATCATGGAGTGGGAGCCTTTTCCAGGAAGGAATTCTATCCAAAGGCAAAAGCCAGGTGGAGAACAGATTCAGCAACCTGGAAATGCAGAATTTACGCAGGAACTGAAGCTACATCTGGGACTGGAGCAGGAACTTGTCCTGGGCTACACAGCAAGTCTCCTGCAGAGCCCAACTGAGAGTTGGGTGTCCCGAGTCCCTAACCCAGTGCACCAAGCTTCTGAGTCCTTAGAAGTTTGTACAGAAAACCTTCCCTGGAAAGAGACAAAGTTTTTCTATTCCCAAATTTAAAAAAAAAAGAAAGAAAGAAAAAAGCCCACTGCGTCCAAATTCAGACAGTGGTGGGAGTATGTGGGCAGAAACCTGCATATTTTGGTAAAAACAGCCCATCTGCCTCCCCTTTCTGGACCCTAACCTTCAAAATGCCTGTGATAGGGACAGAGGCCTCCACCTCATGGCGAGAGCTGCTCTGTTCCAGTACCGCCCTAGGAGTTTCTTCTCAAAGAGGTCGGAAGTTGTAATTCTTTCATTTTGGTATCCCCACAGCTAGCAAAGAGCATCGACCTGGAAGAGACGAAATAAGTAGTTGTTGAATGAATGAATAAAACAGCAAGAGTTCGTGGCCTTGTGTAACAAGCTCCAGGAGGCTGGTACAGTCACAAAACTGCCCTTCCCCTCCCAGCCTCCTATCCATAGGAATCACTAAACATTCCTAAAAGGGGGGTTCTGAGCCTGCTGGTTTCAATCACCATCTTTCTCCTCGCTTTGTGGATCCCTCTTGTGTTTCAGGAGAGAGTCTCGAGGTAAAGAAAAGTTCCAAAGTGGCTGTAATGGCCTCTCTTCCCCTGTGGAGCCCTGGTGCACATAGTCCCTGCTGGGCCACAGGGCCTAGGGCATGGTGCCCCTTCCAACACCACAGGGCCCAATAGGAAATTGCTCCACTATTAGGATGAAAGATTTGTCTCTACAAGCAGCAAAGTGAACCAGAACAACTAATTAATCGGAGAAATGTACAATGTCTCTGTTATTTTTAATTCTTCACCCACATGAATGTGTTATTTGTTTATGTTAGAACTAATTCACAGCCTAGTCTTGGTACTCTTATCTCAGGGTTGCCAGCTCCAGGCTGGACTGGAAGAGACTCTGTTATGGATTTCCTAGCCTTTCAAATCATCTCTAACCATATTAGAGTCACATAAACAGGACATGTAATGAGACAGCCCTACTTCGCTTTGATACTTTTAATTACCAGCTTGAGAAAAGCAGGGGAGACGGAAGAAGGCCCAGGAGAGATGCTGGGACCTGGTGATGCACATATGTGCCCTTGTGATGCACACGTGTGGGCTGATGAGTCATATGTGTGGCCGGGTAATGCACACGTGTAACCTGGTGATGCACACACATCAGCTGATAATGCACACGTGTGGGCTGATGAGTCATATGTGTGGCCGGGTAATGCACATGTGTAACCTGGTGATGCACACACATCAGCTGATAATGCACACGTGTGGGCTGATGAGTCATATGTGTGGCCGGGTAATGCACACGTGTAGCCCGGTAATGCACACACATGTCCTGGTGATCCACATGTGTGGCCTGGTGGTGCACATGTGTGCTGATGATCCACATGCATGGCCTGGTGATGCACATGTGTGGCCTGATGATCCACATGTGCGGCCTGCTGATGCACATGCGTGGCCTGATGGTGCACATGTGTGACCTCGTAATGTACACACATGGCCTGGTGATGCACACGTGTGGGCTGATGATCCATGTCTGTGGCCGGGTGATGCATGTGCGTGGCCTGGTGAGGCATACATGTTGTTTGACGGTACACAGGTGTGGTCTGATGATATACACACGTGGCCTAGTAATGCACGTGTGTTGTCAGATAATGCCCAGGTGTGACCTGGTGATGCACACATGTGGCCTGCTACAGATAAAATGTTAAAATCAGACAGCCCTACCCTGGGCACCTTCCCTGCCTCTTGGGCACTCGTAGCTGCCAGCAGCAGAGAGATAGGAGAGCACACAGGAGAGACATGTGGCATGTGCCAACTCAAGGCATACAGGTAAAGGTTGCTTCTTCAGAACTGAGGGTTTTTCTCCCCCATAGAATGCTGTGGATTCCTTTATAAAACTTCCTGAATGGGAAGCTGGTAAACAGGCTTTCTCTTTTCTCACACAATCATGTAGTCATTTGACAAACTCTTTTGAGAATCTACTGTGTGCCATGCATGGTCTAATTATGGGTAATACAAAATAGTGAACAAAAGAGACATAAATCCTGGCCCTCATGGAGCATCCACTCCAGCAGGAAAAAACAGAAATGAGCAATAAGCGTAATAAATAAGTACATTACAGAGTGTGTTAATGTTGGGAGACAATTATTCATGGGCCTCTAGAATTTCTGCACATCTTATTCTGGATTATCCTTTTGAATAACTGGATGCAGCAAACAGCTTTGAAAGCTAGAGATGGTGTCGCTTCAGCAGAAAGCAGACATACTTCCCCGTTTAATGAAACCATCGTCTCTTCTGGAGCAAAGGGCAGGCATGCTTGCTGCCTGCTATAAGGGTTCAGGTTCCCCAAGCCCAGGTTCCTCTCTCCTATGACCTAACCCACTGTATGTGCAAGTGGCACCTGAGCCTCTTCACAACCCTTTAGGAATTGAGAATCACTTGAGGGATTAGCATGAACTTCAGCAAAAAATGATCAGAAAAACCAGTTCTGCCCTCAGAGGTATTCAAAACAGCTCCAGCTCACTGTCTAGGATGGTTCTAGATGATGGACTTGCTTTAGACTTTTTCCTGGCAGGTAAAAGTGGAGTCTGTGCAATTGTTAATACTTCCTGCTGTACTAGGGGGTTCCTGAAGGGAAGAGGCAGCATTTGGGCCGAAGGAAGGTGCCCGAGTGCCTCTGAAGTTTCCCTGCCTCCTCTTCCCACTGTGGTGGTGAATTACTCTCGTCTCCCATCACAGTCAGTCCACATCTCCCAGCTTCAGGCTGAAAGTTGTCCCCATCTCCCCTCTACTGTCATTTTTGTCTCCCTAACTAGGTCATAAGCCCAGGACAAGTCCCACACATCTCCAAGTATCTCCAGCCTGTCATACACCTGGCAGAGTACCCTGTGCATCACAAACCATAAAGAAATTCTTGGTGACAACAACAAGCCTCCTAATCAAGTCCTTACAATGATTGAGGAGGAAGTCGGAAGTCATCCTGGGGCTGCTAGAGCCACAGCGTCCTTCTTCCTCTCCTCCACATGATCCCTCCCATCCAGCCTGCCCTGGCCATCTGCCCCGTCCCCAGGAGCCAGCCACACCCGCTTCCCTCCCACCCATCTTCCTGAGTGGATGAGTGGATTCACCAGGGGGGTCCTGGCCCCCCTCCCACACACCCGAGTGTCCCAGGAAAGAAGGAGCTAGGGAAGCTGCTTAAGTACTTTCTATGTCTGCATCCTGCTACCCCAGCCTCCGTGACTATTATTGGTAAGTGAACCAATTTTCTCTCCTGACATCTGTAGCTCTTAGCAGTGAATATATTTGAAAAATCCTTTATGATTACTTGAAATCTTCCCTGCAATTTGATTCCTGATATTTCTCTTTACTCACTGAATGATTCCTTTAACTCATTATTTCTTATGCTGCAGGCCTGCTCATCTCCCCACCGACACACACCGTCTTTGATATTTATCCTCCTCTTCCCACAATATGCAGAGGAGTGTCCGAGCAGGCCCCAGTGGAAGTCCTGCCTCCCCCAACTCCACCCTCACCATCCGCCTCCTCCTCTGCTTCTCCAGCCTGAAGTCATCCTCTTCTCTAAGCTTCATGCCCTGCCAGCAACTTCATGAGAAGGCCAATTTCTTAGGGAGAGGGCTCTCTCTTTCCCCCTGCCTACTGTGAGCCATCCATGCCACCCCCTGCTTGTTCTCATGATTATTTCCAATTCCTTCCAGAACACTTAGTGTTCCAGCCTTAGCATGGAAAAAAACTTTTCCTCCAGGGGGAAAATACAGTTTAGGGATTAGTAATAATACTAGCGATCATAATAACAATAGAAATTAGGATGGATCTCAGAATCTTCTGCTGCTGATGGGGGCTGGAAGGCTGGTGGCACGTAGAACCTCACTGGACTGTGAAGACAGTGCTGCAGGGGGAAGGAGGGAGGGGGTGGAAAAGGTTCTACAGACACAGGAATGAGGCTGGATCCCAGGGGAAGGCTGCTGCCTGCTCAGGACTCTGAAGTGGGGGGTGTGTGTCCAGTCAGTATTGAGAGAGGAACACGCCCTAGCGCAGCCTTCCCTGCTGCCTCCTCACTGCCTGCTACCCGGATCCCCCTCAGTCTAGACCCAGATGTCCCTTGTCAGTGGCATCTGTTACCATGCTTCCTATTCATTCATTCATTCATTCATTAACTTATATAACAAAGTTTCTGGGCACCTTGTGTAGACCAGGGAGTATGCCTGGGGTTGGGAGGATAAAGAGAAAAAAGGCAAGTTCCTCCCTCTGGAGTTCACTGTCCATCATGGGAGATGGACACAGAAATAACCATGGTAGAAACACAGCCCCAGCTGTGCTTGAAATGAGCTGGCCTGGAGCACAGGCACCCAGATTATAGACTCAGGATGTCTGAGCTCGAATCCCAGCTCTACCACTTGCTAATTATGGGGCTTTGGGCTAGTCTTAATTTTTCTATACGTCAATTTTCCCATCTATAAAGTAGGAATATTAATAGCACCTTCCCCATAAGATTGATGTGAGTTAATACATGGAAACCTGTCAGGGTAGAGCCTGGCAGATGGTAAATGCTAGACACGCGTATACATGTCTGTCCCTACTAAAATGAGGCATTTATTCAATCTTCTGGTACTTTTGCTTGAAAGAGCTTTTATTGTATTGATCATCACTTTTCCGTAAAGCTTTCTGTTCTCAGGACAAAGGGAAACCAAAAGACTCTCCCTCCATTTCACAAAAGGAAGAGCTGACACCAGCTCAGGAGAGGTTGGAATAATCATTTGTTGGGGGGGGAAAGTATCCCCAAAAGACAAGCTGAATTGAAGAGGTAGCATGTACCTTCCTTGAGATTGGCCTCCTTGATCCAATCTCTTCAAACCAGACAGCGTGCCTCTGCTCGTGCTTGTGACTCAGGAGATGAGCGTGGGAGAGGGACAGGCCTTCCTGCAGAGGGGATCATGGAGGGGTTGACAGGAGGCCCAGGGGGCTGGGACATAGACCCTCTGTCCTGGGCAGCCGCTTCACCCCAAAGGTTCACTTGCCCTCAACTCCCTGACAGGGGTCTCAGGGGCCTTTTTACTGGACCGATGTGAGGTTGCCTGCTGTACCGTGAGCTCTCCGCCTGGAGCAGGCGGCTTGGAGTGTGGACCACACTCCCCAGACAAACAAGAAGGCCTCATGACTAGAGCAGGGTCTCCAGGTACAAGTGGATCTCCTCTTTGCTCTCTAAATTGGCTCTGCCCACAGGACTCGGGTAAGATTTAGGAAAGGGGTGAGAGGTGATCCCATGCTATGAACCATGAGAACCTGCCCTGAGACAGCCGTGTCCTGCTTTCCCTGACATTCTGCATGTGCAGACTGGGTTCTCAGGATGGAGGCAGGCAGGGCTCCAGCTCCACATCCTCAGGACCCCCAGGCTCGCCCACCAGGAGGATGTGGGCACAGCTGGGGTAATGTACTGCTCAGAAAGGTCCACAGGGAGGAGCCAGAGGGTACCTCGTCTCTCTCATCCTGCAGGGAGGAGCTCCCATGAGCAACCAAAACCTCCAGATATTTATTGTTCAGGATGGCTCTTAAAGCAATTCACGTCTATTAAGCAATAAGGGTCTTGTTTTATCCTTATTTCACAGGTAAGAAAACAGAGGCTTGGAAAGGTGAAAGGCTTCCCTAGTGCCCGCAGCGAGGAGGGGCAGCACAGACCCTCCAGCCACGGTCTCCCAACACCTGCTTGCACTGAGTCCCTCGGCTAAGGAAGACCAGAGACACAGCCTCAGGAGAAGGGCTCGGTGGGAGGTGCCTAGAGCATCCATATCTCTGGAAGTCATAGGAATTTGGTTGGCCATTTCCTGGTCTGATTTAATCCTAGTCAGGCAGCTTGGGTTGTAGGGTGAGGGTGCTGGAGATTTCTGGGCATGAAAGCGACTAAGCAGCTGCAGGATGACACATGGCCCAGCGCAGTGGGGTGGCTGCCGGAACCATTACTGGAGTGATTAATTAGGCTCCTTCTACTCGGAGCCTCTGGGTTTCCAGGGCTGCTTGTCGAAACTGCTGGGCTCAGCAAACTGCAGGGTACCAGCCCAGAGCCACCATCCAGGTCTGCCAGGCTGGGGAGGAAGAGTGATCTCTGACATGTGAAGCTCCACACCCAGGCACAGGCTGCTCCTGCCTGGGCACAGCGTCTGTGGGAGTGGCCACTCATCACTAGCACTGGGCAGTCTGAAGACCTCACCAGCTTGTACTACTATTTATCAAAGACCTGTTATGTGCAGCTCCCACCACAGGCACTTCCATCAGTTACCATGTGTCATCCCCACAACAATCCCATTTATCAGGTGAAAACACTGAGCCTTAGAAGAGTGAAGAAGTTGCCCAAGATCATCTAGTGTAAATGAGAGGGTAGAATAGGGATCTGTCCCACTCATTGAACTAAGATCCCCCATGCGCTGCTTTATCAGACCTGGGAAAAGGGAGGAGACCCCACAAGCCTCCAACCTGGTGAGCCCTTATGCCAAGACACCCTGTCCTTAGGATCCCTCTCTCTGTTAGGTGAATCATCCTCAAGTCCCCACAGCCTCAACAATCCACTTGTCTGTACTCTCCCCCATCCAAGATGCCTGGGCTTTTCTGGTCTGGAGCCCAGAGGCGGAGGGGCTGCATGAAAGAGGCGGTGTCAGCACCTTCACTGAAGCTCAGGCAAGTGCAAACACCCACCTGCCAGTGTTCATGTGCCTCTTCTCCAGCTACAGCCTGAAAATATTTAAATAACAGATTATGGTCATCTTAGCTTCCAGACTGCTCCATCTCTTCATTTTCTAATTAAGTAAACTGAAGTGCTCAGTGGTGTTAGAATTATGGATCAGAGTTGGGTTGAAAATAAAGACCAAGGGTGTTCACACTGGATGAAGCACCCCCACCAGTGCCTCTGCGAGGGTTTCAAGGTCCTCCAGGGACCCCCACCAGTCCCTCTGCGAGGGGTTCAAGGTCCCTACTGCATCCACCAACCAGCCCTGGGCACGAGTGTTGAGTGCCAGTTGCAGGCACCAGCACATTAGCAAAATGCAAAGCTGTCTGAGGTTGTCCCTCCGTGTCCTCACACCTGTGGGAGAAGTGGCTTCCACATGCCCAAGGATAAGCTGCAGGGGTGTGATGGGGACCCAAACTTCTGAGGATGGAAAAAGGTAGAGTAGAATGAAAAGGGAGAGGAGGGGTGTCTAGTCTTCTCAGGGTGCCGTAACAAGGTGCCCCAGGCTGGGTGACTTACAAAGCAGAAATATATTTTCTCACAGTTCTGGAGGCTGAAAGTCCAAGATCAAGGTGCCAACAGGGCCGGTTTCCTCTGAGGGCCGCATTGAGAGTGTTTCCTCATAGAGCCGTCCCTCGCGCATGCGGGCCCCTGGTGTTTCTCTCTGTCCTAATCTATCCTTTTCAGGAAAGAGGAGTCAGGTTAGATTCATGCCCAGACTTACAGCCCTGTTTTAAATTAATAACCTCTTTAAAGACCCTATTTCCCAATCTGGTCACATGCTGAGGTACTGGGGGTTAGGGCTTCAGTGTACGAATTTGGGGGCATTCAGCCTGCCACCTTTTAGAGCTTCCAAATTTACATCACATGGTAAATGCATTTACCCCCATCCAATAGCCCCACAAATCTTAACCCATTCAAGTATCAACTCCGAGCTGTAGGAATGTGACCAGGGCCCCAGATGGGTGAGGATAAGTAATGGTGGGAGAGTCCAAAGTGGGAAGTGGGATACTGCTGGGGCTGTGGCTCCATAAGGCAGAGTCCAACACCTGGGTGGGGTTGGCAAGGACACACCCACAGCAAGTGGCCTGACCTCAACATCCTGACCAGCCTCTGTACCATCCTCATGGAGGAGCGTTCAGTTAGTGAGGACAGGGCAGAAAGAGGTGGGGCTGGGGAAGTTGTGCAAGGCTTTGAGTATAAATAAGAGAACTGCCTGTGCCTCCCAAGGGAGCAATCCTGGGAGTGTGTGTGTTTGTGTGTGTAGGGGGAGGGGTGGGTGTGGGTGGGTGGATGTGCACGCATGTAAATGCCGTAATTGGTTTGCATTCTCTGCATGTGCAGCTCAAAGACCCTGGGGCAGGGTGATAGATCTATTGATTAACATTTTCATTCAGTTCAAGAAATGGAATGTGAGTTACTTTTGAGGCACATGTTGCTGGAGGCACATGCCTTTACCTTAAATGTTCCCAGGGAGCTTCCTCCTCCGATCTCTGGAAGAAGGAATGGGCCCACTCAGGCTGGGAGGGGCCTGGCCCTGTGTGACCTTTCCAGGATAGAGAGAGATGCCACCAGGACCTGAGCCTATGGATGGACACAGGGCTTCCAGTGTGGGAAATGACTTTCAGTTTTCTCTGCGAAGCCTTCAGAGTTCAGCTCTGCCAGCCTCCACCTGAGTCTGTGGAACCCGAAGGCCCTCAGAACGGCAGGCCCTCAACCTGCGATCTTCAAACGCAGGCACCCCCCGAGGAGCTTGTCGAAATAACAGACTTCAAGTCCTTTGACTTGAGATGTCCAGGAGTGAGGTCCAGGATTCTGCAGTTCAACAAGCAGTTTGGGGAATTTTTAGGACCCACTGATAGGCATTAGAGAAGAAGCCTGGGTCCTGTTCAGGCCTTGCTTCCTTAGCAGGGTGGCCAGCTGGAGAAGCCAGCCTCAGAGAGCCGGTGAGCCTGCCTGGCTGCACCAGACCCACTCACCCTCTGTGCCCTTCCAGGTGAGAGAGTGCCCTCTGGAGGGGGCATTAACACTTTCAGACTCACCAGAGGTAATACCTTCACATACTTCTGTCAATGCCCTACAGCCAAAGACCCCCAGAAACACCCCTGCAGTTGTCAAGTTGGGTTTATTTCTTGTATAGAGAAGAACACACAAAGTGGAAAATCATAGGACATTTTAGTAAGAGGATATAGTTGAAAGAAAGAGGCCATATCATGGGATTTGGGCTTTGGTTAGCTGATCTGGGAAGTAAAGAAAGAAAGCAGGAGTCTGCTCTGGACTGAGTGCTGTCAGAAAGGGAGGACAATGGTGTGACTGGGTATCTCAGTAAGTGTGATCTCTAGGGAGGGCCAACTGGAATGAGGCTAAGCTGTGAAGTGTGGAGAAGCCACAGTCACAAACATCAGCTGGATGGGATGGGGAGAGTCTCAGTTTGTGGTTTGGACGGTGTTCATGCTTTGCCTGTGTTCAGGCATGATTATGGAATAGAGTTGTTTCTGTTTTGATCCATTGTTGTTGCAGGTGGCTTTGTCTGATGTTGATGTTCTATGAAATTGTTGAATGTATTCAACAGGGGAATGCCAAGGCCAGCTCCTAGACATCAGGAGCTGCTTTTCTCTTTCTCACCACCCTGTCATTTCCCTGCCCAGGGAAATTGGACTCTCTGTGTACTGTCCAGGGGAAGGACAACAGCCAATGAAACTGGTCTGTTATCTCCCACCTTCCAGTTACTTGGATTCCCCGTGTAGCTTCAGATATCCCTTCAACAGCACTAAGAAGGTCTGCTGCTAGTCCTCTGGTGCCCCCTTCCCAGTGATGGAGTCCCCTCCCATCCCAACCCTGTATTCACTTCTCCCACCCTGCATGTCCTGTGCAAAGGAGCTTACCTCTTTCTGTTCCTTTTGGTCTTGATTTCATGTTGCTGCTATGTTCCCTGTGTTGTTATGACAATGACAGCCCCTAACTCACTCTCACCCTGCAGTTCTCGGCCCAAGTGCTTCTGGAAGAGTAATGAGAGATGTTGGATGATGTGTCAGATGTTGAGGTTGATCGTGTCAATTTCAGTTATAGAGGCCACAGTGACAGTGATCATTGCAATGGTAGCAATGATAGCCATGGGAGGATGTGTTAAGGATGGTGATGGGGGTGCTGCTGACGATGGGAAAACTATTTCTGGTGGCCATAATGGCAGTGGGGGCAATGTAGAGAGTGTGGTGATAGATTTCATTGCCATCACAGTGATGAGGATAGCAACACTAATGATTATGATAAAGATTTAGTTGTACATTTAAAACCTTACGGTCCTTTCATAGTGTTCATGAAATAATATGAGAGTTTATTAGGTTACTCTACTTCTTTCTTCAGGCAAGGAAACTCTAAATCAACTTTCTGTGGTTGCTCACGGGCAGACAGTGATGCAGAATGAAGCTGATACGACAGGTCTCACATGCAGTCTGCTTCTCTGCCTGCAGCCCCAGGCTTGCCCATTTCCAGGCCCACGGAAAGGAGATGTTAGGTGGCTTCTGCATTTCCAGCAGTGCCTTCAGCTGCTCACTGATGGATACTGACAGCTGTGAGGCACTCAGGGAGACTGAAAATCACTGTCTGCTACAAGACCTATGTTATGTGGCTATGGACAAGAATAGAGGCAAGATAAAGGGCCTAGAGCCCCAGAGCCAGGGCTGACCCATAGAACAGGGGTATACTGCACTGATGCTCTACACCAGAAGCCAAATGCAAGAATTTTCGCTGAATTGAATCCACATGAGCAACCAGGAGTGGAGAAGGTGAGGCTGAGAGCCTGGGACGGAAGAAGGTGGAGGTCCAGGGAAGTCAGTCATTAACACAGCACCCAAGGCAAGAGATCCCCAAAAGCAGGTCAAAGACTGCCCCTGACAGTGAACTGTCAATGATAGAGCCCCTGACTATGCCCCATATGGCCCTAAAGACTTCTTCTTTCTTAGAAAACTTAGGACTTGGTAGCATAGAGATCAGGAGGCAAGTGTTTACAGATTCAGGTAACTATAGTGGTCTTTGAGATGTTTGCCAACCAGAGAATCAGCCACATAAATTTCTCAGGTGGAGACTGTGTTGTTTATCTGTCAGGGTCCAGTCATGAAAAATAAAACATTCTAGATATTTTCAACAGAAAGAATTTAATATAGGAAATCAGTCGCACAAGTGTTGAAAGAGCTCAGAAGCCAAAAAAGGGAAAATGAAACAGCCTGAACAGAATGCCACTATGACTGTTAGGTCTACTAGAAGGACCACAGGAGGTGCTGTCACCAGAAGCCAGTTGCCAAGGCTGTTTGGCAGGAGCTGGAACCCAGCTGGGTGTTCAGTTGCTCTGAAAATACTTATTAAGCAGGAAGAGAGAGGGAGAAACACCCCAGCTTCTCACCTTTTATTTACTTCAGTCTCCCAATATCCCTCCCATTGGCTGAGCCTCACAAGAAGTCAGTTGGCAAGGAAGGCTGGGAAATGCAGTGTGCCAAAGGGCAAGTGCTATGGTTTGAATGTTTTTGTTCCTTTCAAAATTAATGGTTTCAAAATTAATGGGAAACTTAATACCCAATACAAAAGTCTTGGAAACTGTGGCTCTTTGGAGGTGATTGAGTCATGAGGGATCCACCTTTTCAAATGGGATTAGATGCCCTCACAAAACAGCATGGCAAAGGGATTTCCACCTTCTGCCATGTGAAGACAGTGTTCCTCATCTCCGGGGGATGCCATGTTTAAGACACCATCTTGGAAGCAGAAACTGGACCTTCACCAGACAACCAACCTGCCAGATCCTTGATCTTGGACTTCCCAGCCTCTAGAACTTCTATGGCTTACAAATTATGTAGTCTGTGGTATTATATTAGAGCAGCACAAATGGATAAAGAAAGCAGCCAGAAATAGATCTTCAAGCAAACAGGCACTGAACAATGTATGTTCCAGCCTTAGGAAGTTGAATTATGTTAGAATCGTGGTGAGGATGTCAATGATGCCCCCTCTTCCACACTTTGTTCAGTGTTTTCTAAGAAATAGATACAGGAATCAGGTGGATGGAGACCAAAATATAACCTTTCATCTACTAAAACATTAGAAAATGAGGCATTAGGGTCTCTCAGCCAGGTGGGCTTGCTCACACTTCCTGCTTGAATTTGATAGACTTATCGACTCTCAGGTGAGGAAGAACACAGGCAAACCTACTCTCACCCTGTGGTGGGGCAGAGCAGAAAATGTGTGCTGTTTGTCAGCAGGAAGATCCCCAAAGTGGAGCACAGTCAATCCTTCTTGAAACTTGCCACTCAGAGAAGCCACATCCTCCCCAGGATGGCAATGAAAAAAGCAGTGATGGAGAAGAGGATTGTCGCCCCGGGGAAGGTCCCTGCACATGCCATCAGAGGTGGAGTGAGCTCATGTTTCCAGTGGGCAGTGCTGAATCACATCCCACATCATCTCTGCCAATTGGCTGTTCAGTCTGTCTTGAAAATCATCAGTGATGGAAATTCAGTACTGTCTGAAATAGCCTTCACATGGTTCTGATAGTTAGAACATTCTTTATATTAATCTAAGATTTTTCTATAATTGCTATTTCTCCTTCTGGGTTTTCAATCACACTTCTAATCCCTTTTCAAAAAGGAGTTTTCTTAAACATGGCAAGTCATACCTCATCCTGAGGTATGACTTCTCCAAGCTAAATACTTCCAATCTCTTCTATTTGATTGTATATGTCCATGGTTTTCCAACTATTCAGCATGCTAGTTGCCCCTTTCTAGACAAATATAATTGCTCGATGTCAATTGCAAGGTATGGAACTTAACCAGCCCCACCAAGAAATCACCCCTGTCACCAGTACCATCCAGTCGACTACTACAGACCCTCCCTTGTATAGGGGCTTTATATTTGCCATTGCTAATCTTACTCGGCGAGATAGGCAAGATTATTATTCCTCGCTTAGAATTGGGGAAACTAAGTTTCAAAGAGGCTGTGATTTGGGTGACAAGATCAGGGGTGACTCAGGGCTGTCAGATTACAAAGATCATGTTCATTCCACTATGACCTGCTGTTCCCAACACCAAGATGCTAAGCAGTGAGCTATGCACTTACAGAGAGTAAAGTTGATAAGGGACAATGGAAGCATCTTCTCTTTGGTCTCAGGACCCTTAAGGGAGGCAAGAAGGGTCCTGAGCCCAGAGCTCTTCTCCACCCAGAAGTCGGTACTGCGCCTTATCAAGCCTGGTGGTGACCCTGCTGTCTTGGCTGGGGGAGATGACTCAGACCTGAAATTCCCAGCCCAGTATCTTCCTCTCAACAGACCCAGGGGAAAAAGGCACATGGCACAGCAGCCTCTCATGGCTCCTTACCAACAGGAAACCCCGAAACACAGAGCCACAGTTTTCTTATGTTTATTTTACTGTGTTAAAGGCAAACAGCTTCAGTAGAAATGCTCATCTCTGTAGCTGAATAAAGCCCTCAGCTGTTCCCAGTGCCTGAGACAGAAAGGAAATCACATGTTACTAATTCATCAGAGCGTGTGTATGTATGTGTGTGTGCATGTGTGTGAGGCTATTGAGAACAAGTCTCATATTTCTCATTTATAGGCCTCTGATACCATCCGACAGAAATCCATTCTTAAGTGAAATATTGATAGGTTTACTCTGCAATCTTAAGCGTGCCTCTTAAATTGCTGTAATTAAGGCTAGTAAAGAGGGGTGGCAGCAGAGAGGACAGGCCAGGGACGCTGATGCCAGATCTGAGAAGAATGGGCACACACGTGCACACACACTCTTTGTTGATTAACAGTCAGCTGCCCTGAACAGAGCTGTTGACTGAATTCTGGAAAAAGAGTCATGAAACGGCAGCTCAGACTCCTGCTCCCACCTCAGAGCCCCTTCCCTATCCAAGTCAATGTTACAGTGAACAGATAGCTACATCTGTTTGATCTGTTTGTCACTTGTGTCTCCAGCACTTTGAAGGGCTGCTGAGGACCAAGTCTTTAAGACAAGGAGATGCCCAGCTCAGGGGGAGAGCCACAGGCCCCCTTCAGGAAGAATGCCCAGGCAGTCTGCCAGCATGCACTCTGCTGTTTCAGACTGGAAATTCAGGATTCAGTGAGTGGACACCACCATAAAGGGCAATAAGGAATGGGAAGGGAGGAACTGGGGAATGGGGCCTCCAGGAGATGTGGGTAGACCAGGAAGACAAGAATTGGTACCCAGAGACACATAGCAGCAAGTGAAAGATTCCTGTTCTTTTCAATGTCTGGTTTACCCTCCACAGATCAGAGAGAGGAAGGGGCCCAGCTATGCTTGTTTGGCTGGGGTCTGAAGGGCTGTTTCTTTCTGCTATCTTCTATCTATCTTTTCCTCATTTGGGGCCCCTCCCTTGCTCCCTCCTTTTTTCCTTCCTTTCTTCTTTTCTCCCTCCCTTTCTCCCTTCCTTTCTTCCTCTTCTTCCCTTCATCTTACCTTCTTTCTCCTTTCTTCCCTCTTTTCTAGGCAGAATGTAAACATTTATCAGAGAGGCTTTAATTAAAACGTGAAGCACTCAGCTGCAGCCCAAGCTACCTTCCCAGCACTCTGTCCAGCAGTTAATTATTGAAAGTAAAGTAATGCCTTTCCTGTCTGTATGTGGGAGATTAACATATTAATGGAAAGGTAATCACGCTCCAGCACTGGCTCTGTGGAATCTTTCATGGGCTGTCCCTCACTCTCTGCTACACCTGCTCAGGTATCCCTATCCCTCCCCATCCCTGTGTGGAAGCAGGAGGCTGGGCCCCTTCTCCCAGTGCCCCTTTCTCCCTGTCTGAGCACTCTCATCATAATTAAGAAATGCAAAAGCTGGAGAAGGAGGGAAGATGGTAGGAGCAAAACGTGGTGATGGGGAAAGTGTGTTTATATGAGGAGGGGAAAAGCGGAGAGACATGGAAGTTGCCCATGGCATGGGGATGGGAACAGAGTATAATTGTTAATGAAATGTTTTTGGTAGCTGACACAAAAGGATATACCAGAAGGGGAGCCCCTGGTTAGGGGATTGGAGGGCAGAATGGGGGTTGGGTTGGAAGAGAAATTAGGCTTGGAGTGGAGCCTACTGAAGGGGCTGTGAGTCTTCATCATTTCCATTTATTCACTCACCCACGTATTCATTCATTTACCAACTGTCTGCTGGATATGAGCAGCATGCTGGCCACTGCCAATATGTGTTCTTGGCCTTAAGGAGCTATCTGATATCACATCACCTGCCTCCACGTATACTTTCCAGTCGTCTCTCTGACACAGACACCCATGTTCTCAGCATTGTTAGGGTACAAGGGTCATCGGACCATGGCAGGTTGGGGGGGGGGCACAGAAGTGAGCAGGACAAATGGTTACTGCCTATCACACACAACACTCACCCTAAGACAGAAAGCCCTGAAGGCCTTCAACACCACCGGGTTAGTCCAAATGTCTTGGGAGACTGAGCCCAGAGAGGGGACGACATCACTCTAAAGCCAGACAGCTGGTACTTGACTGAACTGGGACCAAAGCAAGATAAACCCCACAGACACCCTTTAAGGTGAAACCTCAGACAGAGGAGACACAGCTCCATCTTCAGGAAGCCCCCGTCAGAGGGGAGACATGACCCTGTCCTCAGGGAGTCCAAGTCTGAGGGAGACATCATTCTCCCCTCAGATAGCTGACATCTGATGAGGAAAATACAACTGTTATTCCCAGGCACATTCCAGTCTGAGGAGAACAGGGAAAGCAGGAAATGACGGGAGAGCTCCCACATGCCGAGGGATGTTTATCACCCGGGCTGCAGGTGCTAGAGAGAGATGCCGCAAGGCAGGGTGAGGACTCTAGGCCCTGCCGCAGCCCTGCCCCTCCCCTTCCTCTGCAACCCTCCAAACTTTGACGCTCTTGCTAACCTCAGGAAGCACATGGTTACAGACCCTTCAGTGAGCAATTAGTATTCTAAACATGAAATTAATTTGTCTTACAAATATGAGAACCTAGTAATTTGTTTCATTTTTATTTTATTGTCAGATAGGATTCATTTTCTACATGATTTTATGGTTGGATAGGATTCATTAGAAATTTTCCCCCAACTTCTTCTCTAAAAAAAAAAAAACCTCTTTCTTCTGAGCAGCCAGCCACTGAGCTGGCCTTAGCATTTCCTTTTAATACTCCTCATAAGTAGCCAGTACTACACAATGTGCATCGCCATGGCCCCAGGTCCTGCACCTCAGTTTCTCTTTAATTTCCAGCTCTGAAAAGCCAGGTGCCAAAATGGAGATAAATCTTTCTGGAAGCTCCTGCAATGAGACCTTTGATAATGGAGCAGTCAGAAGAGTTAAGGGCTCAGGCTCTTCTCTGCGTTATTTGCTGACAGCATGATCCTCACTCTCTCAGAACAACTGTCGTTTATTTAGCTCCCACCCTGGGCCAGGGGCTGAGCTGTGCCATTTAACATTTGTCACCTGCTCTCCCTTCAGCCTCTGCCTGTGCCCTCCTTACCACCACACCAGTGAGACAGACCCTCTAGGCCTATGCTCTGCCCTGTCTGAACAGGACCTGAAAATGCCAGCCCTAACCTGCCTTCCAGGGCTGCTTCAGCTCTCACCAGTCTCTCTCCATCTGGTGTCCTGCTCACCGGCCTCAGCCGTGCTCTCTGAATTAGGCCCCTGCTAGCTCCCCTGTTATTACACAAGCAGCCCAGACGGCTTCATCTCCTCCATCAGCCGTCCTCCCCGAGGGACCGTCCTCCCCATCAGCCTGGAGTCTCCAGGAGGATGCGTGCTATGCCTCTCTCATCAGACCGGGACAGGTCAGACTAGACTCTGACGGAGGGCGCTCTTTCCCCTCACACCAGGATCACAGCAGGGCTGAATGAAGGCCTCGTCTCTCACACAATGCACCCTCTGCTTGTCAGACCCCAACTGTCATTAATCATCTGCATAATTGTCTCCTTGATGTCTATCTCCCCCTCTGGATACTGAGGTTGGGGAGGACAGGAGCAAGTCTGTCCTGCTCACTGGACTATCCTAGCACCAGCCACACTGCCTAGTATACACAGAGGTCCCCAGTAAGCATGTGTTTGCTGAATGAACAAATAAAAGAGTAAAGCATTCCAGGAAGACACACTGCCATGGAGGGCTCAGGATCCAGAACCCTGACCCTTTCGGGCTAGAGAAATTTCCTAAAAAGACTGAATTAGGTAACATGGTTTTCCCCATAGTTCCATGAGATGGGCACTCAAAGGCGGGGAAGTGGAGGGGGTAGGGGACAAGACCATTTGGATCCGTAGCTCACTTTTTCCCCTCACCAACTCATGATCTTGGGCACATTTGCTAATTTCTCTGATTGCTCCATATGCACAAAGGGGAATCATTACAATTGTAAGGCTTTTAGAATAGTGCCCAGTACATACAAAACACTCGCTAGTTGTAGCTACTATTACTATTATTATTAGCAACACTTTTGTGCAGATGAGAAACCTAAGGCTTCAAGAGGTTAATGAACTTGTCCCAGATTCCAGGGCTAATTGATGGCCAAGCAGGGCCATGAATTCTGGATTTGGGTCCCTAGTCTTGAACTCTAAAGGCCATGAGATTTTCATCCCTTTTGTGATAGAGCAGCTGACCAATACTAATCAAGAAGCATCAGAAGGGATCTCAGCAGGAAACAAGCCACTCCTGATATTAGCACTTTGGAGAAATTGACCAATGAAGATGAACAAGAGAAGAAGAAACAGGAGGAAAACCAGGGAAGGACTGAGTCTTCACTCCAGGAGAGAATACTGGGCTTCAGGCTGCGAGTGATGTCTCAAGATCACCACAAGGCCCCGCCTCGTCTGGCCCCTTCATCTGTCTGAACTCAGCTCCTATGACCCTTTGCCTTAATTACATGGGCCAGACCTAGTCCAGCCTCAGGGCCTTTGTATTTTCTAGGACAGGGACCCAGGGCAATTGAGTTATGGCTGTGATGAATTTTTAACACACTATATTTGCTACCAGTCGCTTCCATCTTGGGCAGTGCCTACACAGTGAGCGTTCTACCTGACCCAGGGGTTGGAGAAAAACAGACTGAATTAGCCTAGGTCTTCTGAGAAACAGACGCCAAGAATACAAGGGAGAAGGTTGTGAGTGAAAATGAGAAGAAAGCTGGAAGAGACTGGAAGAACTATCCAATTACAGTGCTAGTCTGACCCCTGCAGAGGAGAGTGGGAGGGAAGGACTGTTGGGTGGAAATATTCACTTCATTTTGATGTGACGTTTGAGGGAAGCCAGTCTAATGGCAGAGGGGAGGATTCAAGCCAATGCCCAAATCTCTTTCCCATCTTGCAGGACTGGGTCTGCCTTAGAGTCCCAGCCACTGTCTCACTCACTCAGTGTCTGGGAGCAGCTGGTGGGAAGTGTGGCATTAGCACCAGCGTGCTGTTGGATTCCAGCGTGCAGCAGTTGGGGGCATCAGTCGCGAGGCTCCCAGCAGAAGGTGAGAGAGGCTCACCTCCGCAGCTGCCACAGGCCAGACCTTGGCCTCTCAGAAGTCTTGTCAACAACATGCTCCCTCCCACCGGGGCCCTATCAAGTGTGGTGGCCCGGGATTCCCTGCCATGAGGCATCACTGTGCTGTTGAGGCTAGAGAAGGGCTGGGCACACTATGTGATCCTCTTGATCCCCTGGCCACAGGTCAGCTTCTAAAGGCTTTAGTGGAGAAACCCAGTGTCGCTTGGCAGAATGGCTAGATAAAAGCTCCTTGGTCTGGGTTCTCCTGTTTTCATGTTTCCTTTGGGAGACCTTTCTGTCAGGCCTCCTGGACCCACTTTGCTTGATGCAGAACTGTCAGGGTCATGACCAGCTAGGTCCAGGACAGGTGCCAGGAACTCGGCAGGCGTCAGTGCCAGAAAGTTTCTGCTTTGACCACCCCATTCTCTCTCCACAGGAAGGCTTCAGCACTTTCTTGATAGTCATTACGAGGCTTAAATAGAAGGCAGCTGAAAACAACGGAGGCTGGCTCCCTACTGCTGCTCCTGCAAGGGGCCTCCTCCCCGCTTCTCTTGCCCCTCTGATCTTTCGCTCTTCGGCAGACTTGCTGCCTCTGATGCCACGTAGTTTGCTGGTTACATAACACACTGTGTCTTCACTGGCAACGAGCCTCACTCACTGGAGAGCTTCCAAATTAATAATCTATTATTCATGCCCACCACAGCATTTCTCCACAGACATCGTCAAAAAGGAAGAAAAACTATAGGCAAAGGGAAAGAGAGGAAAGGGCTATCCCCGGGACGAGCAGGACGTGAGCGCAGATGTCTTCTGAGGGCACAGAGGGGAAGACAGATCCTCAGCGGGCGGTCACTGACCTGACAGAGCCCTTCAGAGTGTCTCTGAGGAGTTAGTTTGTTGTGTTCTGAGTCCAAGGTCATCAGTAAAAAAAGGAGGGAGAAAAACAGTTCCTGCGGTTTGAGAAGCTCGAAGGGGTGCTTAGTACCAGGTTGAGTCTCTCGGAGCCTCCCTGTCCTATAACACCACTCCAGGCACAAATATAGAGCCCTGCCTAGAAACCGAAGTGGGGCTTGTGAACCAGAGATGGAGAAAGGGAAAAGGCACAGCTCCCCACACAGAGAGCCTCTAGTTCAGGGGAAGACACCGCCCTGTCCTCAGTGAGCCCCAGTCTAAGGAGACACAGCTCTGTCCTCAGAGAACCCCGGTCAGAAGAGACACTGCTGTGTCCTCAGGGAGCCCCAGTCGGAGGGGAGATATGGCCCTGTCCTTGGGGAGACCTGGTCTATTGAGAGAGAAACTCTTGCCCTCAGGAGACTCACACTCTAAAGGACCGTAGATTCTTCTCTCCCAGACTCTGAAACACATTTTTCTGTGTGCAAGCAAGAAAACGTTTCTATTAATCTTAGACTAGATTTTTATTTACTCTTGGATAGAAGAGAAGGAGACAAATGTTTAAACAGCATCTACGATGTTCTTTCTAAAACATTAGGGTGAGAATCTTCAGAACTCATTTATATTATACTTTCATGTAGTAGAAAATGATGCTATAGCTTTAAGCTGAATGTGGCAAATGGAAAACATTCATTTACCTCTGATCCTTTTCAAAAGTCTAAAATGTGAGTAAAGGGAGATTTTAAAAAAGTAGAGATAATCTTTAACTCTATGAAAATTTAAAATAATCCAATAAAGAAAATGTAATCATTCATTGCTCTTTTTAAACAGTATCAAGTTCCAATGCAAACATTGAATGCATATTTTTTAAGCAAAAACTACGATAAAACTATTGGAAGACTGTTGGGAAATGTTGTCGAGGGTATGATAGGAGGACTAACATGAGAATATTAGAAGCTCAAACTCCATAGTAAGAAGTCAAAAGATCATGTCTCAAAGTAAAATACCAATAAAGATCCAATAACATGGAAATAAATACCAGAGGAAGAAGCTAAAAGAGGTGCTCCTAAGTAAAATTCTGAATGGGAGGGCTGTACCTGGGCACTGTTCTTTTATATTATAAACATTTTGGGATTAAATATATATTTAAAAAATCGATAAAAATTAAAATTAATGTATTTGTTAATAAAAGGAGGATACTGTCAATTCTTTGCTATCTGGAGGATAACAGTGCCATGTTGTTAACCCATCAGTGAGTAAAGTATCAAAGCAGCATCAGAGGAAGGAGACCAGCCGGGCCCTGTTGTCACAGTTGTGGTAACAGATAATGAGCAGCCTGTGGCCCATCCTGCCTACACACACGTGGAGGGATACAGAGCAGCGAGCAGAGAAGCTGACTCCAGACTAAAATTTTCAGCCACAGATTGATCAAAGTGGTCAACCCACTGGATTGAGTACAAACTCCTGCCTGTCTGGGCTTTTAATAGGTATCATCAAGAATCAAATTTTGTTTGTCTAGCCCTTTACAGTTTATAAAGCTCCTTCACATACATTATGTGAAATGTCAACTTCAGGCCCTATCTTAACCCATTTAGGCTGCTATGACAAAACTGCTTGAGACTGGGCAATTTATAAGCAATCAAAATCTATTGCTCACAGTTCTAGAGGCTTTGAAGCTTAGGTTCAAAGTGCTGGCAGCTGTCTGGGGAGGGCTTGTTCTCTGCTCCACAGATGGCGCCTTCCACCATATATATAGTAGAAGAAGTGAACAAGCTCCTTTGGGCCTTTTTTATAAAGACACTAATCCCATTCATGAAGGCTGAGCCCTCCTAATCTGATCACCTCCTAACGGCCCTACCTCTTAATACTATAACATTGGGTATTAGGTTTGAACATATGAATTCTGGGGAGACACATTCAGACCATTGCAGGCCCCATTGGTCCTATAACATTATTCTCCTTTTATAGCCCCCCAGAATAGGGCTTGGAGAATAAATCTGTTACAGAGTAAAGACAGGTATGGCCATGGTTCTCAACCCTGGTGGCATTTGGAAGTCACCTGAACAGCTTAAGAAAACAGCCATGCCCAGGCCCCACACCTGAATTTGAATCTTGGCATGGGTTTAAATTCACCCCAGGTGATCCTTATGCCCTCTACCAGGCTGCTGTTGGTCCTGCAAAACTGGTCCAACCCATGTCCCACTGGTCAGCGCACATTCTTCCGTGGACATCAGAGAAGGCTAGTCATCTGCAAGGACTAGCACCTCCAAACTTCAGTAGCTTAAAGACAAAGATTTATTCATCACTCATGCAGCTCTCCAGGGCAGCCGTCCTCCCTGTGATAGCTCAGTGTCCTGATTCCTCCATCTCAACCCATGCTTCCACAGGGGTCATGGCACTGCCCACTGCCGAGTAAGCACCCTAGCTACGGGGGACATCCGTCATTTCCAGTTGGAACCTATTGGCCAAATGTAGTCCTGTGACACTACATAACAGTGATTGTTGGGGTGGGAGAGTGCTTCTCTCAACTGTCCCCAAACAGAGGAAACCCAGAAGCGGGTAAACACCTGTACCATCTACTAGTCCCTCATGCCACTCCTGTTGTTTGCTGCCCCCTGCGTGATGACCCCTCACCCTCTTCATTCTCCCTATCCTCACTACACTTTAAGGCTCAACTATAACTCCAGCCTCCTCTTGATGTACTACACAGATTGTTCTACACAGATCTCCTTGGCCTGGCCACCAACAGTTCTCATTATCTGTGGGGTAAGTTTTGGCACTTGTAGTTCATTAAGTATTTTCATAGTCTTATATTTCCTCTTTGTAGAATAATTTGTTCTTCTAGACTTTGGGCAAAGTAATAAGAGGAACTATTGTTCTGTCCAACAGAGAAGAATTGATCAGAAAAATGGAGGACTGGGAGCTAGGGAGTGAGATCCATGACTTCTGAGTGTTTATGTGTTGCCAAGATAGGCAGCTAGAAGAAGTACTAGTGGACCCTGGGACTTTGAAAGGATTGTTTTCAAAAGTTCCTCATTCTGAGAAGCTTAGATTAAAAACGTGAATGCCAGTTAAGAGAATTGAGCATCTTGACAAAAGAAGGCTGACCTTAGAACTACTAATTATCTTAATAAAGGAATAAAGCCACAGATTGCATGGAAAGCCCACCAATTAGCTCAGAACTTAAAAGAGCATGTACAAAAGGTAGGAGGTGAAAGGCATTCCCTCCTTTGAACTCCCATGGTGCCCTGGACAGAGTCCCTGCAATTCGCACACTATTGTAACCTTCTGCTGACATGGTCACTTATTTAATTTTATTTAGCAAACATAGAACACTTACTATGTACCGGTCACTGTTACCTGTGTCTTACAAATACCAACTCATTCAATCTTATTACAACCCTATGTGGGTTATAGTCACGCTTATGACCTTTAAAGATGAGGAAAGCAAGGTCAAGTAACTTGTGCAACGTCATGACTAGTGAGAGGCAGAGCCACCAGCTCCTTCACAACAGGGGGATATCTTTATATGCCACGCAAATAACAATAGCGAACACACAAGGAGGCACTCAGGTGCCTCTAAATGAATGAATGCTGTTTTGTTTCTCTCTGATGACAGACTCCCTGGGTTCAAATCCCAGTTCTACCACTTACTAGCTATTTAAACCTAGACAGCCCACTTATATCTTTGTACCTCTGGTTTCTCATCTGTAAAGTGGGGTAAGAAGACTCACAGGGTTTTTGTAAGGATTAAGAAAATTAAATTAGTACATGTAAAGAGCTTGGCACAATCTTGGAACAAAGGAAACAGTAAAATGTCAGTTATTATTTCATATGCTATCTCAGCTCATCAAACTACAAGCTCTTATAAATATCCACATTAACATTTGGATGTTAATCTTTTGTCACATTGCTTCTCATTCTGAAACTGCCTAGCATGTGCTAGGCATATAATCTGAAATATTATCCTAAAGTAGGGGGTTGATATTTATTGCTACAGAATAAAATTTAGCAGCTTGAAACAACAGACTTTTATTTTCTCACAGTTTGTGTAGGTCAGGAATCCAGTGCGGTATTAAGTGGGTCTTCTGCTCATGGTCCCTCACAAGCCTATAACCAAGAGGTCATCCAGGACTGTAATCCCATCTGAAGGCTCAACTGGGAAAGAATCTGCTCCCAAATTCATTCTGTGATCATTGTCAGGACTCAGGTTTTCCACAGCTATTGAACCGAGGGCCTTGATTTCTTGCTGGACATTGGCTGGTAGTGACCCCTAGTTTCTTGTCTCTTGGGCCTTTCCAGATCATTTCAACAGAGCCAATTTAAGAGAAAAGGAGCCAAAACAAAGAAGGTATGTGTAAGTTAGACAGAAGTCATGGTCTTTTATAATTTAATCAGGGAGTAACATCCTATCACTTTTGGCATATTCTGTCAGTTAGAAGCTGGTCACACTCCAGGTTCTGCTCACATGTAAGGAGAGGGGATTGCACAAGGGCATGAATGCCAGGAAGTCAGGTTAGGGCTCATGTCAGAAGCTGCTGACCACAGGTTCAAACATATTTGTTGACTGACCTCCCACCCCCAGAAGAAAGGGAGTGGTGCTGACATTAAGGGCACTGACTCTCCCTCTGACTCTCAGGGGAGCCTCTTTCTACTTTCTTGGGGCTTGGTTTCCCCTCCTACAAAATAAGTGGTGCAGAGTAGGAGATGGGACAGGGCCTTCCATTCAGTGTTCTGGATTTGTAGGCTTTTCGGATTTAACAGTTCTTAATTCGATTAAGCTGATGAAGGGAGATTTCTCTGCACTCTTGGAAATGTTCCTGGTAGGCAGTTGTGTGAATTCTTTTCAGGCTCCCAGACTGACTGAGGTGAAGGGTGGGTCTCCTCCTTTCTCCCCACCAACCTTGCTGCCCCACCCGACCAGCCTGGTGCAAGGAAGGGGGAAGGTGGAGTCCTCAGGAAAGGAGAGGTCCCAGGTGTTTTCATTTGCCTTCTTCCTACCTTCTTGCCCCGAATTGCTCCGGAGGCTAAATCTTATTCCAGCACAGGCAGCCCAGTAGGCTAGCATCAAACCCTCGGTGAGATGAAAGGCCCTTTCGAGGTGCATAATTCAGAGCAGCAAGCCCTGCATGGAGCATGTGATTAGAATAAAAGTGTGTCCCTGAGGCTGAACACAGCTCTGCAGCACGGCGAGATCCTGCACACTCCCCTTGGAATCCTTCTTACGTCCTTGCCACCACTCACTTATTTCCCTCTGACAGCTCAGCAGCAGCCTACCCAGCGAGCCCTGCCTTTCAAATAGCACCCTTTTCCCCTTGAGAAAGAGTACTAGAAACCAGGGAAACATGATGAGATATTGGGGACCTGGGGGACCTAGTGTGGGTCCCACCAGTGTCCCTAACTTATGGTGTGGCTCCAAGTAAGGCCCTTCCCTTGCTGAACCTCAGTTTCCTCATTCATTTAGTGAAGAGTTTGGGTTAGATGACTCTCAAAATTCTCTTCCAGTTCTTGAATCCTGTGGTTCTTACATTTCCCTAGACTCACCAGAGAAACCGGGGGTCACAAGATGAGTTAAGATGTGTTTGACTGTAACTAACTGCTATGTTTTGAATGGCAACATCCCCTCCAAAATTGATGTGGAAACTCAATCCCCAATGTAACAGTATTATAAGGTGTGGCCTTTAGGATGTGTTTGAATCCTTACTGATTCAAAGATAGATTAGGTGTCCTTATAAAAGGGCTTGATAGAGGAAGTTCATCCACTTTCACTCCTTCCATCCCGTCTACCATGTGAGAACACAACAACAAGGTGCCATCTTGGAAGCAGCAAGTCCTCACCAGGCACTGAACAACTGGTGCCTTGATTTTCCAGCCTGCAGACCTGTGAGAAATTATATGTCTGCTTTTAATAAGTTACCCAGTTTCAGGAATTTTCTTATGCCAGCAGACATGGACAAAGACTGTTACAGAACCCCCAGTAAAATGTGACATCTGCACACTTATCCCACTTCATAAAACATGCAGAAATAGGAAGCTGCAGTTTGGGGACAGTGGTTCAGCTATGCCATGTTCCCACCTTCTTTTGCTGCCAACCCCGGCAACACATCCTGACACCACAGGTACAACATGAGAAGGGAACAGTGTGGTGGGGTCTCCTTGATGATGTTACCTCGAGAGAAAGGACTTTCCCTAGTGTCTCATTATGGGTTGGATTGTTTTTCCCCAAGTGAAATGTTGAACTACCTCAGAATGTGATCTTACCTGGAAAAAGGGTCATCCATGGCAGCCATATGAGCTAAGCTGTGGTCATACTGGAGAAGGGTGAACCTCTAATCCAACATGGTGGTGTCCCTATAAGAAGAGGAGGGAGGGCAGAGGGGCGATGGCCACATGGAGCCAGAGAAACACAGGGCAAATACTGTGTGGCAAAAGAGTCAGTAATTGGAGTTCTGCAGCAGCAAGCCATGGAATGCCAAGGATTGCCAGGACTCTAGAAGCTAAGAGAAAAGCATGGAACAGACTCTTCCCTAAACCCGTCAAAGAAGCATGCCTTGCTGACACCTTGAGTGAAGACTTCTAGCCTCAGAACTGTGGAGGAATAAATTTTTTCTCTTTTAAACCCCCCAGATTGTGCTATTATACTTTGTTATAACATTCCTGGAGAACCAATACATGACTTCTTGGCAAGAACTAAGTGATATGTTCATAACTATCGGTAAATCGCCTATTGGTAAAGAGAGCATAGCATGACCATGGTCAGCCATGGTTCATCTTGTGAGGATGAACTCATTGCTTCCCGGACAAAACTAGGTTCTACAGACTACAAGAAGAGGGGTGACCATTAGGTCATTGAGTCTAATACATATCTTTGATATGAGAAAAATGAAGCTCAGAGAAGTCAGGCATCTTGCTCCAGTTCCCTCCCTCACCCGTGGTGGAGTGCCTGCCTCCTCGTGGTGTGTATACCATGGCTTCCTGTGTGGATTCTTGCCCACTTTAGTCTGTGCTGTGTGACTTCCATGTTCAGATTAGAGCAAATTGCTAAGCAATGGTTGAAAAAAGGCAAAGTAAGAAAAGGATATTTTCTGAGCCTTTCAGCATCCCAGCTCACACAGATTAAAAATAGAGCTACTGGGCCTGGCTACAGCTCAGACTGGATGAGAAATGGGACTGGGAAGAAACAGCCTGAGCTACTGCTTCCGCATAGGCTTGGAAGGGGGTGGTCTCAAGAAAGGCTGAGGCTGGACAGGGGGTTAAAATGGGAAGGATCAGAAAAAGAACGTGCCACTCAAGAGGAACGAGTCCTTGGTCTAGCCTACAGAAGGCGTGCTCTTGCAGTGCTGAAATGGAAGGGCTCTTCATGGAGACCCAGATAAACACAGACATGTCTAGGAAAAAACAGTTCTGCTGCCAGGAATGTCTCACGAGTGTCTCACAACCGGATCAATGCATGTCTCCTCTAAACGCTCTTCAGCCTGTGCTTCTGTCTCAGTGCAAAGTGCTTCCACTGGCCTGGGTGTCCAAGCCACAGCTGTGGAAGTCACCCCTAACATGCTCTCCCTTCCTTGACCGCTCACTCACCAGTTCTCCCTGCTGAATACTCCTCAAATCCGTGTGCTTCTCCCGGTCCCTCTGCCTCCACCATGCTTGCCTGTGGAATTGCATGGTCTCTTCACCCATCTGCTGCCTCCACTCTCCCTTCCTCCCTCTCTAGCTCCCCAGGCCCGGCACCTGGAATGATCTTTCTAAAACCCAGATCTGGTCCCCTTACTGCTTACAGCCAGCCAGTGGCCCCCAAGGCTTTTGCATTAATGTCTAATCTTTCTGACTTGAAGCTAAGGCGCCTCATGACCTGCCTCCTCCTCCTCTTTCACTTTCACCCCCTTTCTCTGCGCTCCAAAACACAACTCTTCTCACTTCCTCCCGAGCATGCTCTCTTCAGCACACACCCAGCCCACCCCCCGCAAGGCTGGAGTGAGCCCGGAGCCTCTGCACCCTCAGATTCATTTTCCACCTCCCCTGGCCTGTTCTGAGTTGTGGGCGATTGCCAGCCTCCTCTGCCACGAGGCTGCTGGCCAGGTTCAGCTGATGGGAGGCACTGGCAGAGAAGAGGCAGCAGGATAGAGGAACAGGGAGGGCATTTCTCTCCTCCCTCTCTTCCTCAGGGGCTGGCAGCAGCATCTCCTCCGACTATGGCTCTCACCGCATCTGCACCCACTCGGGGACCCTGGGATCTCATCATTCTGCCTCTTGCCTTTGCCCCCCCCCCACCCAGTTGAGGTATCGTAGCTGCTTCCCATAACTGTTAATTTCTAGGTCAGCTGGTCCCGTCCATCACCTGTTAACCCATTTCCTACATTCAATCACTTCAATTTTGACTACTTTAAGTGATTCTTGTTTTCCTGGTTCCTCCTAACTGACATAGGCCTCTCTATAATACAGGCCTCTGTACCTCCCCTGACTCATTCCTATTCACCTAGAATTTTAAGGACTGGTTTGCTTTTACCTATTCCTTCTGTAACCTGAGTCCTTCTTAAAAGCAGGGACCATGACTGCTGGCTTGTCATTGTAACCCATCGTAAACAGGGGTCTAGACTTAGCAAGTATCCAGTCAGGCCTTGAAGGAGTGAATGAATGAATGAATGGACTTTGTGACCAGATTTCTTGCCTATTCTTCCAAATATCCACTAAGTCCACTTCCTTTTTCTCAGCCTTTCCAACCTCCCTTCTCTAAGAAATTAAGCCTTGCAGCTTTACCCTTACCCTATAGGTTTGCCTTTTCTTTCCTTTATCAAGTAGCTACAAGTAATATGTGGTAAACCAGCCAAAGATCTCAGCCCACCAGATTTCCCATCTCCATGCTGTTAACCAGAGCAAACACACAGTTGCAAGGCACAGGACTCACAAAGCTGGTGATGGAGTTCTAGCTGGGGCTATGCTTGTTCCCATAGGTAACTTCCTTCTGACAGCAGGTGCATAGGGCTGGGACAGCTTCATGAATAGAAAAGGCCTTCATCATTGCCCCTTCCAGGTGGTCTCAGCCCCAGGGTGCTTCCCTACAACCCAGCTCTGTTGAAGTGAGGCAAGAATGCAGAGAAGACACTTGGCTTGGTTCCCAGGTGTGGGCGGGATGGAGGTGTCATGCCTGGCTTGGCGGCTCAGACAGGCAGAGGTGGGGTACCCAGTGGAGGGAGGAAAGCACGGGCAAGGAACCAGGACAACTGCTGTGGTCTGAGCTGCTGTTTTCCCTCCCTGTTCCCAAGCCCACACATCACATTTCAATCAGCTGGAGGATCTGTGCGGTAGCAGGAGATGGACTGCGGAGATGCAGAGCATCGGCCATGGCTCTCCCCCGCCTCATAAACTGACTGCAAACAAACACGAGGGCAACACATGGCAGTGGCTTTCTCACCATATGCAGCAGAATCTGTTTTGGGGGCCCGTCTAAACGCCAGCAGGTAAGAGGGGAGGGCAGTGAGACACTTAAGTAAAAGCTCAGGGTCCAGGGATCATTTTTTTCATCCTTCTGTCTTTAAGAACTTCAATGATTCTAGCACAGACATCTTTTTTACTCTATTTGGGTAGTGAGGCACCCCAAAGGGTAAAAAGTGCAAGCTATCATGTATCTCAGGCAAAGAAAAGGGTTAAATGGAAGAGGAATCTGGATCAGTGCACAGGTGTGCAAAAACCTCTCCCCTGTGCCAGCCAAAAATTTGTCTCGGATCCTGGGTCTCCTCATGGTATGGTGAGAAAAGGCTGGGGAGTTCTGAACAGTGAGGGGGAGATGGGTGGGATGAGGGGCAGTCAAGGTCAATGGGGCATATGAGCATGTCGTAGACACCAGGCTCTGTGCTGGCACATGTAATCCTTAAAATTACCCTTCAAAGTGGCTACTATTGTTCTCATTTTACAAAAGAGGAAGGTTCAAGAAGAAACTTGGTCACACAGCTAGGTATGAGTAGCTCATTTAGGCCTCCAAAACCCATCACCCTTGCAGTGACATTTGTGTCCTGTCCCACAGGTGTGGAGCCATCACCAGCGTGCTGCACCAGGCTGGTGGCTCTGTAGTGGACGATGCTGAGTGAGCAGATCCCAAGGGTCTGGTTCTGCCTGTCCAGAGGCCTTAGCTTAAGGCCCAATCATCCCACCTCATGCTTCTAACACCTTTCCTGGTGACTGACAGGGATGGAGGTCCCTGCATCTTCACAGTAGCCAAGTATTTGGGCACAGCCACTGCCTTAGCTCAAACCCTTGCCATCTCTCACCTGGCCTAACTGGGTAGCCCCCTGCCTCTGACCCACACAGCTGTCACCGTAATCCTTCTCAAAGGCAAAGCTAACCACGTCTCCTCTCTTAAACTAACTCTTTCAGGACCTCTTTTTCTTAGGAAATAAAGTCCAAATTCCTTAACCTGGCACTCAAGGCCTTCCCAAGCTGGCTCCAACCTACCCTCTCACATCCCTGTGCACTGCAGAGCCCCCAGAGACCTCTGTTATCCGGGGATGCCCTGCCTCTCCACGCTTCCTTGCCCAGGCCGATGTGCCTGCTTGCTCTGCCCAGGTTGGCTACCCTGCACCTGATTCGTCAAAACGTCAGCTTTCTGGCCCAGTTGGAATGTCATGTGCTCTATGAACTTTGTCCCAGAAGTTTCTCCTTTATGCTAACTCTTCCCCTGCAGACAGAGAGGAGGAGGATGACAAAAGTAGTAACAACTAACACTGTGGAGCCCTCACTCTGTGCCAGGCACTGTTCTAAGCACTTTTCATGCATTAACTTATCTAACCCTCACAACAAGCTTGGTGGGGTGCCATCGTTGTCCCTATTTTGTAGATAGAATGCGAAGACCCAGACAGTTTAAGTAACCTGCCCATAGTCACATAGCTAGTAAGTGAAGAGGAGCCAGGAGCCAGCCAGGGCCACGCAGTTCCTCAGCCTGTGCTCTCAAGGACTCCTCGGGGCTCCCTCCACACAAGAACACATTTGAAGGTGTGTGCACCCCTACACGGAGCAGTGCTCGCCCCGTCTCAGAGGCTCATCTGTGAGCTCCTTGAGCGCAGGCCTGTCTTAGGAATCTGTTTGACTTGCATCTAGCAGAACACCAAGGACAAAGAAGAAGAAGACATTTGCTGGAAGAACAAATAAATGACGTGTAATGATAATTATTTAAAGCATCGCTCTATCTGAGTCACCGCAGGAGAGTGAAGAAGGCCCCCAAACGATGACCCAGTTGTTGGATGAGCCACTTCTCTGATGTTTCCCAGGAAGAAATGTGAGAAAAGCGGCCAAGAATAGTGTCCTCTAGGAAAGACCCTTAATGGGGCTCTGTTCACAGAGGGAGAGAGTGGTCACACATCCCTTCACTGTCCCTTGAGGCCAGGGATTAGGGCAGCACGGGACACAACTTTTCCTCTCTCCAAAATATCCAAGTCTCGAGTAATCCTCCATGGCCATACTCTGTGGACTTACCAAGTTCTGGGAGGCATAGCCTTCACCCCTTCTCCATATGGTTGGCTATAGAGAGGAAGGTGGAGTTGGGACTTTCAGAAGTCAGAGAAAGTGGCAGGTGACAGTGCCATTAGTCACTGAGATTCATCTTATAGCACCCTGAGCCAATCATCCATATATACCACAGGACATGCCACAGAGTCCCCTCTCCCATCCAGTTGTCCAAAGGAGAAACCTAGCTCTTCCCAACAAGCCTTCCCTCCCTCTCCTGCCTACACCCAGCCAGTCCCCAGGCGTTGTGCTTCATTTCCTAAATATCTCTGCGTCCACCCCTCTTCCCTACTGCCAGGCTCCCAGCTCAGAGAGCACCACTCTGGTGCAGAACGGGAAAGGCCTCCCCTGCTAATCCTACTCAGCTGCCACAGAGCACATTATAATTTATGAATGGGATCATACCACTTCCTGTTTAAAATTTCAATGGCTCCCCACTGCCCAAAGGACGCCACTCAAGCCTATGGCTCTTCCCCCCCTACCTCTCACATCCCCTGTGTATACCATGCTGTTGTCACACCTTGGGGCCTCTGCAAGCCTCCTGCCTGCTTCCCCCTTACCCTTCCTCACCCACTGGCTCCCCGCCTGAGGAGGATGTGGCCGCAGGTCCTCCAGGAAGTCCTCCGACAGCTGCTCCCTCTTCTAACTCCCGTTTCCCCGAAACCCAGCCCTGTGCCCCAGTGTGCTCCCATGTATCTCCCAGACATAAACTGCTCATGAGACTTGCCACATTTTACCGAAATCATCCCACTGCATACATTTCTCCACTGAGCCGTTTCAGGCGGGGATCTCTGTCTTACTAATGTTCCCATTTCCTGTCCCTGGTACAGCACCTGGAGTGGAACTTAACAGAAGCTCGATGACCATGTATTGAATTGAACTGAAATGATCTTTGAATCCTCCATCTGTAAATAGGCAAACTCCCGAGCCTGTACTCAGGGCAGCCATGAGAGCAGAGAGATACTGCTTGTGAAACGCTTAACGTTATGCTCAGTGGTTGTTCGCTATCCCCATCATCATTATTACTATAATCCAGGTAGTGTGCTTGAAAAAGCACCAGGCGAGGCATTAGGAGACAGACTCTAGTCCCAGACCTAATATTAACTATCAGGGTGACCTTGGACAAGTCGATTATCCTTTCTGAATTAATCCTCAACGTTTTCGTTTCTTGTTTCATCTTCTGTAATGAATGATTCTCTATATCATCCTGCCTCTCCCTTCTTCCAGCACAATTAAGCATTTGCAGATAGTTAGCAGCGTGTCTTGACTTACGAACACTGTATCTGTGAATATCCCACATTGCATAGGGGACGGCTGCCCTGCTCTTCCCCACTGAGCTCTCTCCCATGTTCTTATCACATTGTTACATTGAAAAATATGGGAAAAAATATTAGTCCAAGGACAGCCCTTTAAATTAACTATATTTAGCTTTATGGCATATGCATTACATGCTTTTAATTTTCTCATTTCTTAGTAGACTGGTAAAACTTCACCATGAGTGAATAAGCACCAGCCAATGTCAGGGAACCAAGTACCATGGTGCATTATTGGGGGGTCTCCATGGAAAGCACAGGCAGCCCCTGCGTTAACAGACCCCCTGGCCCACCCAGTACCCTACACACACCATACTGGGAAATAGTAATTTCCACCGGCAGAGAGGGGACAGAGGCTTACCAAAAACAGTACTACAGGTCTGTACTAATGCAATTTGCCATTCTGAAACTCTCTAACCTGTGTCAGGCTGTAAGAAAGAAAAAACTGTTTCTAGAACTCCAACAGTACTGTTACTACCATCCATTCTGAAGCAAAAGGACAGGCTCCCCCTCACAGCAGCTACTTGGAGATTGGAAGTCACGTCCTTCTGATCAGAGCAGGGAACGGCAAGGCGCTGCCACACCCAGAATCCCCAAGCCTCCACCTGGCTGCTTGCGGCTTTCAATCTTTGGGGCAGCAGCCTGAGCTCCTGACCTGGCAGAGAGAATCTCCTTCTCTAAGCTCCAAAGGCCAATCAGAGCCTAAAATGAGGCTGTATTCCTATCTGTCTGGCCAAGAAACACAGGTGAGCGTAAGGAAGGTCAGATGGAAGTGTTGAGTTTTCCCAAGGCTGTTTAGGAAAGAAGACTTGCGCAAAAACAATCTGCTGGGAACTAGTTCCTTAAAACACAGCAGGGTGGAGGCAAGGGAGAGCAGACTGACACAGCCACCCTCCCACCACAGGGGGTTCTGTCTGTCTTATTTCTTTCTGCAAAAAGGTGGGAGAGAGAGGATGATGCCTGTGTTCATGGAGCTCTTGATCTAATGCGGGAAGTAGAGTCCTTATCCTCGGAGAACTCCCAGTCTGATGGAGTCCTGATTTTCAAGAGGCTCTGGTTTGATGAAGGCAAAAGAACTTCAGCCCCAGGGATCTCCCAGTTTGATGGGGAGACAGAGCTTCTACCCCAGGGAGCTCCCAGTCTGACAAGGAAGACGGAGATCCCACCTTCCAAGAGTGCCCCAGTGATGGGGATGCTCTCCGCAATCCCTGCCAAAGCATCCTCTGTAGCCAGCGGGAGCCAGCTATGCAGCTGTTAGGGACGCAGGTGTCTTGGCACTTGTCCTTGTCTTCACCCCACTGAGTGTGAGGCTGGGTTGGCTCTGGAGACAAATGGAGAGACCTCACACTAGGGAGAAGAGCTTTGAGGCAGACAGACTCCAATGCAGCAGAAATTTGCAACCTGAGCAGGTGGCCTGCCAGGGGAGAGATTCTCTGGCCAGAAACCTTTATTCTTACCCCTCTTTCTACCTCTATTTTCTTTCCTCTTTAAGAAACTGGCCTGTCTGACCTTGTTCAGGAAGCTGTCAGCATATCTGTCCCACCTCTGCCTGCCGTATTCTGTAACTGTGTAGGGCTGCCACAGACAAAGATCTTTCTTGATTTGAAATCCTTTCCCCTCTCAGGGATTTTCTGGGTCCTTTGACTCTTTCAGAAGTTCCTGGACTCTTCAGATTGTTCCTCTCCCTTCTGATCAGGCGCTCCCCAAGTTTACAATCTTTATCTCCACTGCTACCTGCAGTCTCCACAAGGGTGGAGTTATCACCTCTAGAGGGTTTGGAATTAGAAGACTTGCACTTGAACCTCATCCCTACCATTTGAAAGTTGTGCTACTTTAGTTAAGGCACTTCACGTCTCTGAGCCTCAGTTTCCTTTGTTAATGAGGAGAAGAGGAATGTTCTCCTCAATTCAGATAATAGTGAAAGAAGTTACTTAGCAAAGGATTAAGGGCCCAGCAAGTGTTAGTTACCATTATCATTTAGTTGAGTATTCCCTGGGTACAGCCAACACCTGGAAACCTCATTTCTAATGTACAAAAACAGATAATAGTGGAATTTAGCTTACAGTAAGAATGAGGTTCCTAAAAGTCCTTTTTTCACAGCCTCTTTTATTTCCCATAGTCTTAAAGACCCCAAAGTCTTCAAAAAGCATGGTTTTAAGCTCAGAACATCATCAAACAACAAAGCCCAACTCTGATGCATATTGACCCATAGTAACAATGTCTCACATTTTCCAGCACCTTTCTAAAATCTTCCCAGCCAATGTACAACAATTCCTAAAGGAGGATTTTTAATCTCATTTTGTGGGTGAAGAGTCTTACCTGGACCCTAGTTGGCAACCTCAGGTGCAAAACAGACATTAGAGTTGGGCCTTGAAAGACCTTTTCAAGACCTTAAAAGGTATTGTCAAGGCTAAGATGGCAAGATTCCACCTGTTTGTCGAGGGCCAGGGCCATCTCTCACTCTGCAGAGAGGAAGGGGGAGGTAGACGAAGACCCACTTGAACCCCACATTCTTGAAGTGACTTCAATTAACAAGCAAGTGGGGAATCCCTGAATATCTCTTGGCTCTTACAGGCTGATCTTCAGAGATAGTCTCTTTTTGACTCACCAAATGTATCATTAGGAATCCATTCAGCTGCAATTAACAACCATATAGCCTACTTTAAAAGGTGATTATTTTTTCTTAAATATGAAGTAATCCAGAGGAATTAGATACGCACACACACACATACATGAAAAATAACGCTGGATATAGGAATGCCACATGGAGGGGACATTATTTTACAGAGATCCATCAAAGAACATAAAACCTCTCAGATTGCCACTTGAGATAGACAGGAATGAAGTGAGAGAGCAAAGCACACTGACCTGTGGGGAAAGGGCATTGCAAGCAGAGGAAATGGCAAGTGCAAAGGCCCCGAGGTAAGACGGGTTCAGTGTCTTCAAGGAACAGCAAGGAAGCTGTTTAATCCAAACAGGAGAAGAAGGGTAGGAGACGAGGTCAGGAAGGTGGTGGAGTCAGCTCATGTAGGCTAAATAAATCCTCCGTACTTTATTTGGGGTGTGGTATGAAGCTTCTGGGAAACTTTTCACAAGACAATGACAAGCCTTAAGATCCCTGTGGGTGCTGTACGAGCAACAGACAAAAAAGGCAAGAGGGGCTGGACATAGGATATAAGAAAAGGAGAATTAAGATTATCTCAACATTTTCCCCAGAACTCCTACGTGAACAGAGGGCTACCTACCCACTCTGATACACTCTCTGCAGGAGGAAAGAAGGGGACGAGAACTGTGGTAAGCCATGGTGACCACTATCTATGCCAGAGTCGGGGAGCAGGCAGGGCATGTGACATTATTGATTTCTGGAAACACAGTAAAAACCCCCAACCCCCAACCCCCCAAAAAACAAAAACCCCCACCCAAGAGCACATCTCCAAGATGGCCCTTATGCCCAAGGCTCCTGAATGTAAAAGTTGGAAGGGCCTAGAATGACCTATAGAACACCTGCCCCAGCTGCCCCAGAATTACCTGAGACACCAGCCCAGGCCCTCAGCTGCCTCAGAATTACCTGGGATGCCAGCCCAGGCTGCCCTACACCTTCCGGATTAGGCTGGAAATCTGCCTGTAACAAGCTCTCCAAGTGAATCTGTGCTCTCCCAGGTCTATGACCCATCGTTTCAAATCTAGAGGAAGCCCTTTCGTTCACAGATGGAGAAATAGCTCCTTCCCACCAGGCCACATCCCTTCCCCTATACCAAGCTTCTAGGATCATGACAGAGTCCCCAGTGGCCCCCTTGGCATTACTCTTCACCACGGCCTCCCCAGCCTCTCGGTCCTCTCACAAACAGAATATCAATCCCAAGGGGCCCAGACAGGATGTATGTGGTGCTTCATCCCCACTGCTGGGAGAAGTCCTCGCAGGTAGCTGGGGGTCAGTGTGTCACCCCCAGGGTAAAGAATGGAGACAGAGGGAGTGCCAGGCGAACCTGTGGCCGGCTCACTGTGAGGTGGAGTTAGGCCAGGCACAGAAATGCAGTAGTTGACCAGGACTGGGGTCTCCACACTCCTGACACTGAGCCTGTTGAGTGAGTTGCTGGGACTGGAAAAAAGTACTGTTGTTGTTTCCCTCCATGAAACTACCCCACAGCACACTCAACATTAACCCGAGGGAGAAAGGCTGAGGCCAGGGCTCGGATGAACCCACCTCATTGATTAAAGACTCAGTTTTCTGATCTGCAAAACCTACCCTGGCTACCCTCCTGAATCTGGCCCTGGGGGATGAATTGGTAACTTGTTCATAAAGCCTTAAATTGAATATGGCAATCCTAGTGGCATTATCCTTTGCTGACTCCCAGCCCCTGACCCATGAGGGAGTATTAAGGGCAGAGAGCACTGGGCAGGGGCAGAGGCAGGGGTGGGGGTATGGGGGCAGCAGCAGGGTGATTTAGCAAACTCACCCAATCTGTTGTGTCTAACAATTACAGTGAGAAAAATCAGCCAAAGTAATACCTGAATTTTCCTTGAACCTTGTGAGCTTTATTTCACCAATAAGCAAAGCTTCGATTCTCTCCCCTGACAGGTGGCCAGCCAGTTACCCACCTGTGTTCCCCTGCGAAACCCTGGATAAAGAAGGCCTCAGCAGTGATAGGAGAGCTTTGAGTAGCTGCCTAGGTCCAGGTGAACTCTTCAATGGGAGAGCACGGGTGTCACGATCTGCTGAGCTAGAGTGAGTCCCCAACACCCAGAGGGTTCATAAGGCTGCACGCATGTCTCCATGCAGCTGCCCTGCAGCACACACACAACCGGAGAAATTCAGGTAAGTGCATGTCCACACTTCACGAATGGTTCACACAGATATGTACATAAAACACACAGAATGAAACCAGCCGTCATCATAAGTGCTTGCCATATGTCAGGCAAGGTCTGAAAGGCACTAGAGGAGTCATCTCACTTAATCCTCACAAAGCTCTTTGAGATGGGTACAGTTGTTATTATTGTTTCCATTTCACAGGTGAAGAAACCCAGGCAGGGTTCCCAGCTGGTTGTGGTAGAGCAACAATCCCTGTGTGTCTCTGCGGCCTGTTCCTCCAGGGTTCCACCAGGACACACACCATCTCCGCATATGTCCCTCACATGGCATCCCACACCCAGCTCTTCATAACCTCACATGCTTCAGAGACACGAGCCAAGTCAGTGGCATCCCATGTTTCTCCTGGTCCCTCCCTAGCACAGAATGGAAGAACCTGCTCAAGCTGCTTGGGAGGGGCTCATTGATTCCTCCCCTGTCCTCAGACCCCAAGAAAATGCTCATTTGCCTCATTCAAATACAGGCAAATTACTCAGATGTGCTATGTCTTTGTTCAAGCATCTTGGTGATAGCCAGATTAGGAACAGAAGCATGAATGCGTGAACTTTAAATCATCTTATCTAAGTCCACAACATTTAATAAATCTGTGGTCAGGAGCTTTTTCACTTGCTGCTGGCAGTTTAAGAAAAGGTCAGTTTTACAACTAAGCCCTCATATGCTGGCTCACAAAGAAATCACCCCTTGTTCTGACTTATTAGACTCCGTTATCACTCCTTTAAATAGGAACGCACTGTTTTGTTCTGCCAATAACACCATTAGCTCTGTGTGCATTAGAAATATCAAAAGGATCAAGGATCTTCCAGGCTCCAGCAAGTTCTTGGAGTGCCAAGCCCCTCCAGATGGGGTAAGAACCTCATGGGAAGAAATGGGTACCTTGTGGGCCTGGGTTCTACCAAGCACTTCTTTGGAGGGGGAGACAATATCTGCCCCACTCCAGGCTACAGAGATGACATTTGGGGGATACAAGGAGCAGATGTGTGGTTCACCCCCCTGGTGCTGGGCCATCAGGCCTGAGTAAGGTAAACAAGTTTGAAATTTGATTCAGCATATGCTTACCATGACCTTACGCAAGTCAAATCTCTAAGCCTCGGTGTATCAACCTGTGAAAAGGGGCTGATAAAAATAGCAGTTCTGTCATAGAGTTCTTGAAAGAATTAAATGAATTTCTTCTTAAGGTTCTTGTTTTAAAAATATATCTTTATCCCAGAGGCCCAGGAGCATTTGGGAAAATCTTAGGAAGATCTGGTCCTTCCTGCACTTTCCTTGGAAAGAGAAGAATGACCATCAGAGATCATAGGTAAAGAAAGCCAGAATTTAGGGATGGCATATGGGAAGCCAGCCTCCCAGATGGCTTTCACCAATATCATCTCCTGGTGTTCAGTCCCTGAGTCCCTTTTCACAGAGGCAGGATGGGCCTGTGTGATCCAAAGAAGACAGTGGAGTGTTTTTGTATCCCTCCTGAAGCTAAGTCATAAAAGCATGTGGCTTCTGGAGATACCTGTGGCTCAGTGAGGAGGGCACCAGCCCCATATACAGAGACTGGTGGGTTTGAACTCACCCCAACCAAACTGCAACAAAAAATAGCCAGGCATTGTGGCGAGCTCCTGTAGTCCCAGGTACTCAGAAGGCTGAGACAAGAGAATCACCTAAGCCAAAGAGCTGGAGGTTGCTGTGAGCTGTGACACTGTGGCACTCCACCGAGGGCAACAAAGTAAGATTCTGTCTCAAAAAAAAACAAACAAAAAAAGCACGTGGCTTCCACTTTGGTGGCTGGGATTGTTCTGAGGAAAGCAGCCACAGTGCTGTGGGGATGCCTGTGTGGAGAGAAGCTGAGACCTCAAGTCAATAGCCAGAACCAATTTGCAAACCGTGTGAGTGACCCACCTTGGAAGTGAGTCCTAAGCCCCAGTCAAACCTTCAGATGACTATAGATAACAAACCCTAAGGCAGAAACCACTCAGTCCAAACGCTTCTATTCCTGACCTATGGAAGCCATGAAAGATAATAAATGATTATTGTTTTAACTTTTGGGGTGATCTGTGACATAGCCATAGTGACTAAAACAGAATCAAAACCCTTAATTCACAGATTAAGCAAGCCCATAGAAATGAGGCTTACCCAAGGTTAATAGGAACACAGAGACTAGAATCCAGGGTCCTAAGCTGGGTCTTTCCATGTGCTACCTTGAACCTATTGCCTGGCCTGGCCTCTGGAAGCTGGGTTCAGTGTGAAGTTTCACACCCCACCCCTTCTTGACCACCACGGCCTACCCTCCATTTAAACACATTTCATTAATTCAATCTGAGATGAGGTTGTCACAAAAGCTGTTACCATCAAATTGCATCAGGAAGAGTTGCTACTCACCACATAACTCCTAGCTTTCCTTGGAGTTAAGTTCAGACTAGTTCTGGACAATGGGCTATAAGGAAAAGTTATGTCATTTCTAGATCACGATATCTAAGAGTTGGTGCATGATTCTCAGATCTTTCTTGCTTCAGCAAATGGGAAGTCTCCTGTCCCAAAGACTGTGTCTTTAAGAAGCAGCCTGGGTCCCTGAGTCACCACTTGAAAGAGAGCTTCTCTGGAAAGCCAATAGACCAAGAATAGAATTTACATGAGCCAAAAATAAATCTTTATGTGTTAACCCACTGAAATTTCAGAGTTTGTTATGGCAACCTTGTTTAATTTAACCTGAGTTACATGCCATGTGTTTCAGATGACATCACTACTAGTTGGGACAGTGTTTTCCAACCCATGATGGACAATGATGGAGTGAAGAATAAGCTACTATTGGGTTAAGTCACTGAGATTGCATGTTTTTTTCTGTTATTGTATTAGAGCCTCCTATCCTATTCTTACTAATAAATCAACTGGAAATTCATCTTATAACTAAGGAACTACACGTGAGAAAATAGAATAGTGAAAGATAGTCACAAATATTAGCAATAAGCTTCTGTAATGCAAGTGACAGCAAGTTACTAATGGTGACTAGAACCATGAGGAAACTTCCTCTTTACAAGAAGCTTTGACAAGAAGCCAGAGGTAGGCAATTCAGATAGTAGGTCAGCAGATCAAGGATGTCGTCAAAGACCCAGGCTCTTTCCCTCCTCCCTCTTTGCCTTCTCAGCTTGCTGGTTGTTTTCATCCTAGGGTCTTATGGCCAAAACATGGCTGCCACAGCTCCAACCATCACATCCTCACCTGACCACTTTTTAATTAGAAAGGAGGGAAATAAAAAAGAGTGTTTCTTCCTAAGTGGGTCTATCTCAACAGAGAAGAAAGGCTTGCCCAGACTGCCTCAGAAAATTTTCTCTTAACATCTCTTGGTCCATGAACTGATTCATAAAGTCACACCTAAACAAAAAAGAATAGGATTTACCAAATCACTGGAATCATTGCCACATGAGAAAAAATTGGAATTCTTTTATCAAGAAAGGAAGATAAAGGCCATTATTAATTTATCAATAGTATTTGCCCATGCATAAATAAGCCTCCTTGCCTAATGTCACGGTATTAAATGTAAAAACAAAAGAACAAAAAGCAATAAGATAATCATTAGGATGCCATTCTCCGTGTTCTGGAAAATTCACATCCCTCTTTTCCTTCAAGTTCCTTCCTTCCAATTAACTGAAGCTCAAAGAGAAGTACATGTTCAAGGTATCTCACTGCTTGATAATAGAGCTGAATTTTGAAGTCAGATCCCCTGAATCTTGTCCCTGGTTATATCTATGTCAACATTTTTCACTTTAGGATCAAGGAGAGATTTTTCACAAGGTATTCTACAAACCCAAAAGAGTTGAATAATCAAACAAGTTAGAAAAATGCTACTTGCCAGATCCCCATCTTGGTGACTCATCATGCCTACTAACATAATAAAGTCTCTGAGAAAATCCTACAGCAAAGGATACATCTTATAACATTTATCCGAGTAGTTCTCAAAATCTATTTGAGTATGGAATTGTCACCTATTACCATCTCATAGGACTAATGTTTTTGAGAACACCCTTTGGAAATGCTGCCCTAAACAGAGAAGGTTCCAGACACCACACCCCATAATGCAACCACCACGCTGAACATACCCCTCTGTGGAGTCAAGGGTAACTAGTCCAGCACACACTGCTGTGCTTCTGCATTCTGATGCATGATCCACTCAGGTGTTACATTCTTTCCCTAGTTAATGATATTTTTGTGTGCTCATTTAGGAATTGTAATCAATTTCAAGAAAGAACCAGAACATGGAGAGAATGAGCATGAAGTTGGTTTGTAATGGAGAAATCCGTGTGGTCCTACCTCTCCAAATACCTGTCTGCACAGCTCAACCATGCCCATGGGTTGAGAATGTCTGAGGACATCATCACATCCAATTCTAAAAGCAAATGAGCAGGGCCTTGCACATGCCACCTCCTTGCACGTGGCCATGACAAAGCCACTGGTTCCGGCAGCCCTTGCATATACAACCTTGGATGATTTCCTTCTCCTCTTGTGACTGGACTTCCTTATCATCTACTGATAAGGACACTGGACTTGGGGTGCTTAAAGGGCCTACAAGCAGGGTCTAGGTCTCTGAACTCTTTCTCTTCTATGGGGCTGCCTCTTCAGAAATAGTAGCAGACATGAATTGCCTGATATCCCATGATTTCTTAGATTATTAAATTTTCTGCCAAAGTAATCACACAGAGAAGTGCACACATCAAAGATACACATCTGCCATTCGATCCTATAATTCCTTTATTGGGTATATATCCTGAAGACCAAAAATCACATCATAATAAAGATATATGTACCAGAATGTTTATTGCAGCCCAATTCATAATTGCTAAGTCGTGGAAGAAGCCCAAATGCCCA